>WBNO01016592.1:2848-16892 GCA_013400575.1 Peucedramus taeniatus
ATGGGCAGAACCACTGAAATAGGGGAGAACTGGGATAAACCAAGGTACAGAACAATTATAAAAAGGCATATAGAACACAACACAACACCCAGCTAGATAGGACAGGAGGCAGAACATGATGCTAGGGGATAGAGAAAGGCACCCACTTCCACAGTATTCAATAAACCCTGATTTAAATGCTTAACAGGATCACAGTATTTGCTGGCACAACAGAGTTTCTCCCTCACTGGACCTGGCTGGACCAAAAGTGCTGGGTGGAAGCTGCAATGGGACTGTATTTGGTTTGCATGTGAAAAAACAAAGCCCTTGGGAAGGACTTGCATTGGAGAAGTTCATGGAGGACTGTCTCCTGTGGGAGGGACCCCATGCTGGAGTAGGGGAAGGACTCCTCTCTCCGAGGAGGAAGCAGCAGCAGAAACAACATGTGATGAATTGACCAAAACCCCTATTCCCTGTCTCCCTGAACTGCTGGGAGGAAGAAGGTAGAGAATCAGGAGTAAAGTTAAGCCCGGAAAGGAGGGAGGGGTGGGGTGAAGGTGTTTTTAAGATTTGTTTTACTTCTCAATATCCTGCTCTGATTCTGACTGGTAATAAATTCAGTTAATATTCCCAAGTCAAGTCTGTTTTGCCCATGATGGTATTTGGTGAGTGATCTCTCCCTGTCCTTATCTCAACTCATGAGACTTTTGTTATATTCTTTCTCCCCTTTCCAGCTGAGAAGGGGAGTGACAGAGTAGCTTTGGTGGGTACCTGGTATCCAGCCAGGGTCAACCCACAACAGGGACACAAGCTGCAGTAACAGACTGCTGTTTCCTGCATTGAAAAGACAGTCCTGAAACCCAAATATATCACTTTCTAAATCGCTTGGACTATTTCCTATACATTGAAGCAGAAGGGTGAATTAGCCAGTGCTGAATTTAAGCTGGTGCTATTCAGTAGTTGCTAGTACGAGTGTGGGGTTTAAGCTGGAGAACACTATTGGCAGTGACCCATGACCTGCACTACAGCTAAGAGCTTCTGGGATTGTCCTGGAATAGCCCCATCCCTGCCCATTACCTACATTAGAAGTATCCAATGCTCCTGAATACTAAAGACAATGGCATGATGATATAAAAAAAAATCTTTCCTAACAGTTTTGAAGACATGTAAATGAGCAATACTATTTTTATCCCACAAAGGAGAATAATAATTCCTCTGTCAGCGTGTCCTCACAAGTAGACAAACCAACATACTTCCTTTGGAGGCTGTTGCCATGGCATATGTCCAATGTCTTCACAGCATCTTCCCAATTTTTGAGATTTAATGAGAAAGAAAGAGGAAAGGAGGCACCAGTTAAAAGACATACAGAAAGGTTGCTGGGACAAATATGACCCAGTCCAGCTTGTATTTATACTTTGAATTAACTGGAGGTTTTTTTCTGTATGGCATTTCATCCATAGAACACTGAGTTTTCTCACTTGATTTTTGGTAAGAAAGAATTGCTACAAAAATATTTTCATTAAGTCAGTCAGGGCAAAATTAATTTTACCTAACATTGGCCATCTAAGCCTAGCCTAAGGGGGCTGTCTAGGCTCCTGTTAGAATTAATGGAAGGAGAAGGATTCCTCCCAAGGATTATTTATCCAGCCTATTTTAGACATCTAATTTAAGATAGGATGATTTACCCTTTGACAGTATTTATCTCTCTCCTTTAACTACAGTGGGACCGTGGATGGACTAAATGTCTGGATATTCAGATGAGGTAAAATGAATATGAGCAAAAACCTCTGTTAGGTGTTATTCCAGGGACAGAAATTGCCAACCAAAATGAATGAGCTGAGTGAACAGCCTGGGCCACACCTTTGTGTATCTGGAAACAATGCAGCTAAAATAAAAATAACTTTTTGCTGTATTCCTCAACCTTAGCAGAAATCAAAAGCCTCTCAGCATATAAATCAGCGCCAAAGGAAGTCAGTGGGATGTCATGCTCAGGAAACAAGTGAAGATAAATTAACTCTTCTTAGATAAAATTGTCTATAGACTGTGAGTCTACTGAAGTTGCATGGTAGGCTGGTGCGCTGGTTTCAGCTGGTGTAGTTATTTTTCTTCCCAAGGGCTGGTATGGGGCTGTTTTGGATTTGTGCTGAACAGAGAGTTGATAATACAGAGATGTTTTTGTTATTACTGAGCAGGGCTTACACAGAGCAAAGGCTTTTGCTGCTCCTTGTATGGCCACGGTACTGGGGGGGTGGGGGTGTGTGGGAAGTTGGGAGGAGACACAGCTGGTACAGGTGACCCCAAGTGACCAAAGGGATATTCCAGACCATATGACATCATGCTCAGTATATAAAGTGGGGGGAAGAAGGAGGAAGGAGGGGACATTTGGAGTGATGATGTTTGTCTTCCCAAGTAACCGTTACCCGTGAAGGGGCCCTGCTCTCCTGGAGATGGCTGAACACATGCCTGTCCATGGGAAGCAGTGAATTAATTCCTTGTTTTGCTTTGCTTGTGTGTGTGTGGCTTTTCCTTTCTCTAATAAGCTATCTCAACCCATGAGTTTTCTAGCTTTTACCCTTCCGATTTTCACTCCCATCCCACTGATGGGGGAGTGGGCAAACGGCTATGTGAGGCTTGGTTGCTGGCTGGGGTTAAACCACAACAGCTGGCATGTAAGAATTTAAGTGGTGCATCTGAATAAAAAACAATTTTACATTAATGATGTCCATTGCAATGCTTTAGGCAGACTGTCACCTTGCATGTGTGGGGCTTGGGAGGGACACTGAAAAGCACAGCATACCTATTTTTTAAGGCAGGTCACTCTGAAAGTATGTATTACAGCCACAAATATCCTGTCCCTGAAGGGGAAATTTTCATTTCAGTCATGAAAATAGGTTTCACTTGACGTAGAAATAAGGCCAGGACTTGATTCTGCAGCCTGAAGTGGAGCTGTAGGCACCTGTGAATAGCAGCATGGGTACTATTGCAGGGAAGATGCATTAGAGTTAAAAATAATGCACCAGTAAGGCAACTTAGGTGTGTTAAATTTACACATAAATACCCCTTAATCATTATTTCCAGGACCAGTTGTACCATGGCCTAGGACACATTGCGTCGCCCTAATAATCACCAGGTTTTGCGTGATGTCACCGAGTAACCTTTGGGTTCTGGCCCCCGAGGGTCTCACCCACGACACCACAGCTTTCAGGGACCCTGCCTATCCCAGTAGGCCGGGCCCGGCGGGAATGGGACATCACACGGAGGGGACTCCTGAGTATAACTGGAGGTGAGGCTAAGACAAGGAGAGCACTCACTTTCTGCTGCGCCGAGCCGGGCCGGGCCTATTCAGCCGGGCCACCGGACCGGATGCCTCCGCCATGCCCAACCGAACAGTCCCAGTACGTCTCCGGAAGCGCTTGCCGGACTATAGCGGAAGCGGGGCGGGGCATAGTCTCTTTGGTGCTAACCCCCGAAGAAGATGGTGAGTGCTGGGGCCCGGGTGCGGTGATATCTGTCATCATCCGCCGCCGTGCCGGGCTCTGTGGGGCCGTGGGCCTCGTCTGGGACGCGGGGCGGCCCTGCGCCGTGCTGTGGCCAGGCTCGGAGGTGGGGCTGCGCTGCGGGGAGACGAGGCTGGGACCTGAGCCTGAAGGCCTGGCAGTGAGCCCCGTTCCTGGCCTGTGTGGGGGCGTGGGACATCTCGTCCTGAGCGAAGAGGCAACGATGGGGTATGGGGCTGTGCTACCGCAGGATCTCCTTCGGGGTCCCCTCCGTGCTTACTGCGGGCCTGGCCGGGACAGCCCTCTTCCCAGGGATGAGGAAGCCTTTCAGATAACGTAGTAAGAGGGAGTTTGATTGCCAAAGCCTCTTGTGAGTGTACGGTTAATCTATAAAAATAAATACGTTTCCTCAGGAAAAAGCAGTTTACTGTTTATCACCGATAAATTGGAGGGAGATAAGAAAAGAGTTGGAGATAACCACTCGGTGGCTTCATTTTATTTCAGCACTGGGCAGGAGGATAGGAATGGCAAAGAGAAGTGTAAGAAACTGATTTCTTAAAATGGAGGATACCTATAAAAGAAACTGGGTCAGTGTTTCAGAGATCAGTGTGCCTCTGCTATGTTTACTGGACTTGGTGAAGTTGAGAGTGTTTTTTAGAGAAGCCTGTGTTTTGAGTTACATGACTTTTGAGTGATAGCAATATTTACAATGTGTAATGTCTTGAAATATTTCTCAGACGAAGGGTACATCATCATTTGGTAAGCGACGAAATAAGACACACACCTTGTGTCGTCGGTGTGGGTCCAAGGCGTACCATCTGCAGAAATCTACCTGTGGGAAATGTGGTTACCCTGCTAAGCGTAAGAGAAATTGTAAGTAAGAGTTGAGTTTAAAAATTTGTGGTTTTTTGTCGTTTTCAGTAATCTGTCTTTTTTCCAAACAAGAAAGAATACTGTATCATCTTGCAGTGTTAGGAACTTTTTTGAAATTAATACTGATTTAACTGTATTTTAGCTAACGTGCAGTATTACTGAATAATTATTTACTTAATTTATAATTATTTTTTTCTTCTGTGAAATTTAATAATTGTGCTATTCAAACATACCATGCAACTAATTATTTGGTGTAGATGAGTAACAGTAATTTCTGTGTTCTAGATAACTGGAGTGCAAAGGCTAAAAGACGCAACACCACTGGTACTGGTCGCATGAGGCACCTGAAAAGGGTCTACCGTCGATTCAGGTACGACATTTTATTACAAACTAGTGTAATCTGACATCTTCAGTGGATTTCACTGAATTATAAAATTCCTCATTCAAAGTTAGCACTTATTTAGTATGCTTGATGAGGTATGGTGTTTCTTTTAAAATATATAATGGAAATAAATGATGTAATATATTCAAAAGAATATACTGCCAATTATAAAAAGCTCGTTCATTGTTAAAATATAGGATGTATAGCAAACTCTGATGTTTCTATTAATTGTAGATAGTACAGAACACAGAGGGTATTGTAATAAAGCACTCACATTTGAAAAAGTATACTTTGTGTAGCATTACCTCTTTTCGGGAATCTGAAATAGATGGTTGCACTGAAGTTGGATTTTTGTAAGAAACAATTCTTGAAATGCATTCTGATCCCTTCTTGCCCACAAGAAAAGGACTTAAATACTTCAGTGGTTGCTCTTTAATTTGGAGTTCAATTAGTAAGTAACATCTGATTCTGAGTTACAGGTTTCTAAAATGCATTATAAAGCTTTGAGTTGTACTTAAAAGGTACTGTATTGTTAAACTTGCTAAGAATTTATTTTTGTATGACCTCCATGTTCTAAAGCACAGCTCTGTAACTTTTGGCCTGATACACCAGAAAGATGGATGAAAAAACCCAAGCAATTCAAGAGTCTTTTCCTAAAAATGTAGATTTGATTTAATAGTGAAAAGTAAGTAGTTTAAGTCCCAGACCTAGGTGTATTTGAGGGATCCATTCATCTGGGTTTTTTTGGTAAGCATAATCTTTCCCAGAAGCATCCAGAAAACACCTTACAATTTGCAACTGCAGCCTGATTTCTGCCAAGTGTTGAGTAGAAGTGTCATCTCCAAGAGCAAGCTTGGGGTCAATTTCTATAAGAAATTGACTTGCACTTCAGTGCTAACAAATGCGAAATCTTTTGCCAAGCTACTTAGTAGGAACATAAAGTAAGGCATGCCTTCAGTGGGTGTGCTGTATCAGATTCAGTCTTGCAGTGTTTATTCAGTTAATGAAATCTTCCAGTTTGAAGAAATCATTTACTTCAGCCAAAGAGAGAGAAAACCATATTGCTTATTCCAAACAGTTTGTGAATTATGTTTCTTAAGAAAAATCTCTGAACATATGAACTCCATAGTGATTTCAGTGCATTACTGAGAGAAGCTGAAAAAAGCTGGTGAACCTGATCTGGAACATTGCTTCTTGGAAAATAACTTGGAGCAAAAGTCAACCTTTCAAAAAATAACCATATTTCTACTTGTAGGAATGGATTCTGTGAGGGAACCACGCCAAAGCCCAAGAGAGCAGCTGTTGCAGCCTCCAGTTCATCATAAAGATACATGTATTTGTTAAAATAAATTGTCTTCTCCAGAGAATGTAATCTTTTGTACATGTTTTACTTCAGTGAGACATGGTATGTTGTGTCTGGCTAAGCTGGAGTTCGTTTCCCCACAGCAGCCCTCCCAGTGCTGTGCTTTGCATTGGGAGCTGGAAAGGTGCTGATAACACACCAGTGTTTTGGCTTCTGCTGAGCAGCACTGGCACACCATCAGCACTGCCTCTCCATCATTCCCCCATCAAAGGGCTGGGAGTGGACAAGATCCTGGGAGGGGACACAACTAGGCCAGCTGACTTAAATTACCCAAAGGGATATTTCATACCGGATGACATCAGCTCAGATATAAAAGCTAAGGGAGGGAGGGAGAAAGAACTGGGGTGTTCGTTACTTTACAGTGTTTGCCTTCCAGAGCAACCGCTTTGTGTGCTGAAGCCCTGCTTCCCAGGAAGTCTTTGAACATCACTTACCAATGGAAAGTAGAGAATAAACCTTTTTTTTCTCTTTGCTTATGTGTGCACAAACTTTTGCTTAAGTAAACTGCCTTATCTCAACCTACAAGTTGTTTTTCATCTTATTTTCCCTCCCCTGTCCAGCTGGGAAGGGGAGCAATAGAGCAGCTTTGTGGGCACCTGGTGTCCAGCCAAGGTCAACCCACTACAGTCCTTTTTTGGCACACAACTTGTGGGGTGAGACAAGTGCAGTTCAATTTATATAAATATATAAATCATGCTATAGTGAAAAGTAGTTATCAAGTAGCAAGTTCCTGTGGGGCACATGGAGTTTGTCAGCTGCACTCCTTATCTCTATTTTGCTGAGTTTGGGAACATGTAAACGCAAACAATGGCTCTATGCTTTGCCCTTACACTGATGGCCTTGTTATGCTGGGGGAACTGTCTTTTGTGGACAATGAGGGAATACACTTCCCTCTGCCTGCCTGAGATTGATGTGAAGACTTTTATAATGCAGCCTCCTGTGGTTATTGCTCATCCTTATGTAAGCTGCTTAATACTGTTAACGATATTAGCTAATACTGTTGGTACACTGTGGAGTTCCTGGAATCCAGTGTCATTCTGGTGTAAGAGAAAACAAACTTTAGGTGAGATAGTGAAATCTGCCCTGAGGCATCCAGTTCCTGAGTGGGAGGGTGGGTGGAAGGATTTGGGCAGGTTCCTAGGGCTGGTATCACCTCCCATTATCTGGCACTTTACACCTGAACAGGTAATCAACCCTGACAAACTGACCTGTCAACTGATAGACGGTTGCCTTGCCTACCCCACTGAAAACTAGCAGCTCTTCACCCTGTACTGGGGCCTGGCCTGTGCCTATTGAGCCACAGTTAAGTACTCTCAGAGGACTGTAGTTGAGGCAGGAACCCAAACACCGTTTGAGGATAATAATGGCTGAGATAGGGACCCAAAGAACAACTATAGCTAATGCCCTAGTAGTGAAAAAGAAAAAATGGACAAGGCGAGCTACAGGTCCATATCATCGATTAGAAAGGGAGGAAGAAGAGGAGGATCAGTGGAGAAGGAGGGGTGAAGCTTTCAGCGCCGTGTATTTAATAACAGTCACGTCACTGCTGGGGGGAGTAGTTCCGGTAGGGAAAAATGCCACAGCCGGAAACAAATGTGGCAATTTTTGACTGGCTCGCTTCAGCTAAGGGGCCTGCGGACCCCAGCACCCTGCGCCCTGCCGTTTCTCCCCTCTCTTCCCGTCCTTCCAGGACGTTTTTGCAGGACAAGGGGCTGAGGAGAGACGGCGTCGCCGATATCAGCTGAGTCTAGCCGAGCTGAAAAAGGAGTCCAGCGGAGTATTAGGAAGAGGCAGCAAAGCGGCAGAACCTACCCATGCACACCCCCAGTACAGCAGACCGGTGGTAGAGGCGGTGCAGGAACCTGGTGCCGAACTGAACTCAGCGGAGGGAGAGTCGACCCGGCTTGGATGACCGAGCTTCTGGGGGGTTTGTTTAGTCATTGTCTTTTCGGTTCTTTTGTTGGTGTCTTTTTGTTTGTTTGTTTTCTTTGGTTGTTTTTTTTTTTTTTTTTTTTTNTGTTTTTTTGTTGTTGTTGTTGTTTTCTTTGGCGGGGGGAGGGTGTGTTTGTTTGCTTTCTTTATTTTGGTTTTGTTTTGTTTTTTTTCTGGCGGCGGTGGGGGGGAGGGCATTAAACCGCAGAACCCTTGGCCATATTGCCTTTGTTCTCGGGGCCTACGTCGTAGTCTAGTGCGGGAACAGCAGCTATCTTGTTTTTTCCCGGAGGGTCAGACTTCATATCGCCTTTGTTGGTTAAACCATTTTCTTTTTGTACAGTCGTTAATTATTATTGCTGTGTTTATTGCGAGCCTCTTTAGTAAATCGTGACTCCGACTTCAGTTTTCCTTAGTATTTACTTCAACCTTATAGAAAAGGGGGAGGCTTGAGTGGCCTTAATTTCCCCGATGAGTTTTTAAAACCAGGACAAGGGGCAGGATGTGCTCCAGCCGCTGGAGCTGATATTCCCCTGCAGCCTGTGGTGAAGCAGCTGTGCCCCTGCAGCCCACGGAGGTCCACGGGGATGCAGAGATCCACCTGCAGCCGGTGGAGGAAACCCATGCTGGAGCAGGTGAATGCCTACGAGGAGGCTGTGAACCCGTGGGAGGCCCGTGCTGGAGCAGGGACCTGCAGACCCGTGGAGAGAGTAGCCCATGCTGGAGCAGGTTTCCTGGTAGGACTTGTGACCCCATGGGAGACCCACACTGGAGCAGGCTGTACCTGAAGGACTGCACCCCGTGGAGAGAGACCCACATGGGAGCAATTTGGGGAGGATTGTTGCCTGTGGAAAGGACTCACGCTGGAGAAGTTCGTAGAGAACTGTCTCCTGTGGGAGGGACCCCACATTAGAGCGGGGGAAGGACTCCTCTCCCTGAGCAGCAGCAGGAACCACGTGTGATGAACTAGTCATAACCTCCATTACCCATATCTAGGTGTTTTTAAAGTCTTATTTTACTTCTCATTATCCTGCTCTGATTTTGTTAATAATAAATTAAATTAATTTCTCTAATTTGAGTCTGTTTTGCCCACAGTGGTATTTGGTAGGGGATCTCTCTGTCCTTATCTCAACCCATGAATCCTTTGTTATATTTTCTCTACCCTGTCCAGCTGTGGACAGGAGTGACTGAGAGGCTTTGATGGGTGTCTGGCATCCAGCCAGGGTCAACCCACTACAGTCTTTTTGGTGCTATTACTCAGATCATGAGGATTTTGAGATAAGGATAGTAATTGGGAGAGGTAATGGGCAAAACAGGTACTGAACAATGTTAGAGAGTAGAATGATCATGGGGAATTGTTGTAATTGTGGCAAAGGGACAAGGAGTGGATTTTGTGTAAGTTGTTCATTTTTGTTCTGTGTTATGATTGTTATTTTGGTTTTTGTGGGGGAAATTTTTGTCCATGGTCTTCACCATGGGCTGCAAGGAAATCTCAGCTCCAAAGCCTGGAGCACCTCCTGTCTCTCCTTCTCCACTTACCTTGGTGTCTGCAGGGCTGTTACTCTCACATTCTCACCCCACTCTTCTCTGGCCGCAGTTACATTTGCGCAAGAACTTTTTTTCTTCTTAAATATGTTATCACAGAGGCGTTACCACCATTTCTAATTGGTCCAGCCTTGGCCAGCTGCCCATTCATCCTGGAGCCAGCTGGCATTGGCTCTGCTGGACATGGAAGCTTCCAGCAGCTTCTCACAGAAACCACCCCTGTAGCCCCCCTGCTATGAAAACCTAGCCATGCAAACCCACTACACATAGGATTCCTGAAAATGCATGTATTTACACATACAAATTCTTGATGGTATGCACTGAAGCAATTAATTAAAAATAACCCCTTAATTGACTTTTCATTTGATAGCACCTCCACCTTGAAAAGGGCCATCATCTCTGTGCTGAATTTAATAAGAGGATTGTACGTTACTCAACTTGCCTGCAAGAGAAAAGGAATATTGGCACTATGGACTGAGTTTCATTGTGTCCTAGCATGTAGAGTCAGAATTTATTGCAAAGATGGTAACTTGAATAATGGCTCTAAGTGCTGTTCTGGGAGGGAATAGTTTAAGAGGGATTCCCAGTCTTAGACATTGTTTACTGTTTCATGGCTCTGAAAGGCCTGCAAAAGTATTGCCTATTCAGTGGGTCATTGCTTGGGTAAAAAGAAACTGCCAAGTCTGGAGCGCACATACTGCCAGACATGAAGGGACTGGAGATTGGTTAATTTTGATACAGATGTTACTCAAATGGTCTGGGAAGGTCAGTGTGAAAAACTGACACACAAATAGATCAGAGTTAATTAGTGAAAGGACTAGAGCACAAGTCTTATGAGGAGCAGTTGAGGGAACTGGGGTTGTTTAGCCTGGAGAAAAGGAGGCTTGGCGGGACCTTATAGCTCTCTACAACTACCTGAAAAGAAGTTATAGCTGAGGGGGGGGTTGGACTCTTCTCCCAGGTAGCAAGTGACAGGATGAGAGAAAAGGGCCTCAAGATCCATCAGGGTAGGTTTAGGTTGGATATTAGGAAAAAAATCTTCACTGAAAGGGTGGTCAGGCAGGCATTGAAACAAGCTTCCGAGGGCAGTGGTAGAGTCACCATCGCTGGAAGTGTTCAAAAAACATGTCAATGTGGCACTTGGGGACATGGTTTAGTGGTGGACTTGGTAGTGCTGGGTTAAGTGTGACTATCTTAAAGGTCTTTTCCAACCTAAATGATTCTAGGATTTTATGCTGGGTGAAAACATTAAATGGTAGGTAGTATGATACAGAAGTCCATGACTTGGCGGTACATTTGAATTATGGATTGATACCTGATAAACTTGCACCCTACATGGTGTGTTCCTGGGTCACTCAGCTAGCTTTCAAACTCAGCTTTGAAAAAAGTGATTGTAAGGTAAAAGTTTTGGAAATTTAGAAGATGGTAATCCCTGCAAGGCTTTAGAGGATTTCAGATACTTTGGAGAAAAAATACTAAACACACACACCTCTCTTCCCCCCTCAAAAAGAAAAAAAAAAACAAACAACCAACAAAACACCAAAAACTTCTAATATTTTAGGCTTCTGAGGCTGTTCTATTATTCCTTTGGTTTCATCATTAATTTATAGAAGTAGCATACTGCTTTGTCAGTACTGAAGGATTAGCAGTCAACAAATGTATCAGCTTGTGCAGATCACTGAAGAAATTTTCAGCCAGGTTTGAAATTGGAATGCCTTTGCACTTTCTTATATTTTAAATGAAGTATAGTTAATACTTTTGGATAATTGAGTGTATCTACTTAGGCTGTTTCTAAACAAAAAGAGAAATCTTGCCCTGCTGTTCTCTTAGCATGTAACAAATATATTGTACTCCCTCTGCTTTTAATTGGTCCTTCTGAGAGTTTGAAAGTAAGTGGTGTTGAAGCTGTTAACTTAAAAATACATTTTGTACATATTGCACATCTATATATTCATAGGGCTCAGGAGTGCATCTAAAATGTGATTTTTGATTATATACTGGGAAACAAATGTAAGATGAAGTAATCATAAATGTCTTTTTGTTACTCTCAGAGTGAGAATAACCCCTCAGAGCATCTTAAAACAGGTCAGCAAGGCACTAAAGGCTTTTTGAACAACAGTACTGTTGGATGGCAGGTGTTCTGACTATGGGTGGGAATGAAACCCTTTGCTTTGCAAAGTCTTATATGTTGTTCTTTGTGCAACATGGGATTTTTTTTCTTTTTTTGAGCAGCCTGTGTTGCATTAAGAGTAAGAAATTTGGCAGAAAATAACTCCCCTTGTGTTCTAGCTGGCCAGAGAGATCAGAGGGGCTGGGTGCAGCTAGGCTTAATTTCTGATTAAAGCTAATTTGGTTCTATAGGTCTGGTCCTGTTCAGTAGGAACTTCCACGAGCACAGATTTATAAATAGTGCAGTTTATCAGTCTGATACTATAGGTCTGGTTGCATTCACTAAGAATCTTGTGATCAATCACAGAGTCATGAATAGTGGGGTTTATTGAAGCAACAGAAATACAGATTTGGAATAATAATATTGCATTAACCTGAGTAATAATAATAATAATTGTACATAAAATCTTATCAAGAAGGCATCCCTGCTTGGGAGGAGGGAGGGAAGAGGAGAGTAGCCCATCAACTGTCTCCAAAGTCTTTTTGAGTCTTCCTCACTAAGTGAAATTTCTACCCTCCTTATATGTAGCCCTATCTTATCTTCCTCCTCTTATGTAACGTATAGGATGATCTAAGTTGAGAGTTGAGTAGTATTGTCATATATGTGGTACCATGTACTTCATTAAGCTTATTAGCATATGCAGGGATGTGCATTTTAATATTTTAATGGCCCTTAATCTGGCAAAAGTTAGTTTTTTGGCCATGGTGTCAAGTTCTAGTCATATGACTTTGTTCTGTCCTGTGCTGTTTGTTGGAGTCAAAACAGGAGCATCCTATCTCCACAGGACCTTCTTCAGCCAACTCATCCTTTCTTGATGTCAGCTATACAGATCTCCATCCACAAAGATAACATAGAGGGAATGCAGTGTGGGCTGTAGATAGTAAGTCTTAGCCCTTGCCTGGATACTTGGTCATCATCCCACATCCTGTTATGCTGACCCACAAACATAATACTGGAAAGGCAAGTGATTAGCTATTTGCTGCTGTTAGCTTTTCAGCCTGAATTATATTATGCTGTACCACACTGCTGAAAAATGAGTATTTATATAATATACAACATATCAAGGTAATAGTGATTGAAACTTGCAATGGCTTGCAGTCACTTTGAAAACTTACAAACTTCCTTTCAGGGGGAATTTTACCTATAGCAAGAATGAATTTTATGAACAGTTTGACAGCTGCTGCATTTTCATCTCCTTCAAAATTCTTGGTGAGGGGCAGGAGATCAGTTAATTTGGGTTACGTTAAACCTATTCAAAAGAGCTTAGGTAGCTCATTATAACATGTCAGTTCTTTGTAGTGTTTTGTTAAATGTTGAAAGCTTGACTGCCTCAATGATTTTTCAGTGTATAAATGATCTTTTGAGACCTTGTCATAATAATCTTAACTTGAGGGCTATGAGTTAGAATTGGACCTCTGCATAGTGTTCACTGGTACTTTAGATCAGCCCCCTTTATGTCCAAGATCCTACACCTGGGTCACGGCAATCCCAGGCACACCTACAGGTTGGGGGGAAAAGTGATTGAGAGCACCCCTGCAGAGAAGGACTTGAGGGTGATGGGTGATGAAAAACCATGAGCCAGCTGTGAGTGCTCGCAGCCCAGAAACCAACAGAATCCTGGGCTGGATCCAAAGGAGCATGGCCAGCAGAATGAAGGAGGTGATTCTGCCCCTCTATTCTGCTCTTGTGAGACCCCATCTGGAATACTGAGTACAGTTCTGGTGCCCCTAACATAAGGACATGGAACTGTTGGAGCAAGTCAAGAGATGAACCAACAATGTTGATAAGAGGACTGGAGCACCTCCCTTACAAAGGCTGAGAAAATTGGGGCTGTTCAGTCTGGAGAGGAAAAGGTTCTGTGGAGACCTCACAGCAACTTCTAGTACCTGAAGGGGCTACAAGGAACTGGAGAGGGACTCTTCATCAGGAACTGCAGTGATAGGTGTCTTGGTTTGAAAGACAGGTACCTGCCAGCAAAAGCTGGAATCTCCCTTTGAATAGAGAATGTAAACCCCCTCCCTCAGATTATTATAATTTTGCAATTGGAGGCTCTCAGGCAAAGATTTGGGAGTGGGAATAACAGTTCTTTACTAGGAATATTAGACAAAGCAAAGACAAATACAAATGTAATAGCACTAAGAGACAAGCAAAAAACAAAGAAACAACAAAACCTCAGAAAATGCCCTGACAGAGTCAGGGATGTGACCTGACACCCTGGGTATCAGGGCGGTGAAAGCAGTCCAGATAAAATCCTCCTTGAGCAGTAAATGCAGTTCTATGAAGTGAGATAGTCCTATATGAGA
>WBNO01016592.1:16915-28932 GCA_013400575.1 Peucedramus taeniatus
AGTTACCTAGCAAACCATCAGGAAAAAATTCCACAAACACAAAAGAAACACATCCAACCCCCAACACTAGCTAAACTAGCTAACAAGCAAAAGCAAGAGAGAAAGGCAGGAGCAAGAGCAAAGCAAGGGCAAAAAGCGAAAAAGAAAGCAAAAAAGCAAAAGCAGCCCTATGTACAGTCTGTGTCTCACTGTCTGTGTGGGAGTGAGCAGGCTGATAACAAAACAAACTTCGTTTTTCAGAGCCAGTCTTGAAGGCACAGAACAAAATATCCAGCATAAACAGAACAGACGACTGGGGATACAAGCATCATAACGTCACCCTATGACACATGTATAACAAGGCAAACAAACAACAACAACTATGGCATTAACAACCAGAACCACAAACCCAGTATCAGCCTTCTCGGCCACAGGCATTTTCCCCTTTTGTGCAGTTACGGCCATAGCCGGCAGGGGCGCTGGTGACTCCCAGTGGGCAGTCGATCCCGGTGCCCCAGCAGGACTCTGAGGAGCACCAAGCTAGAACTGCAGGAATGAGCAAAAATCCCTGGGTGGTGGACGAGATGTATCAGAAGCTCCGCGGCGGTAGCTGGAACTGCGGGACGTCCCGGCAGGGCAGGGGGTGCGGGGCTACAGCGTGGAGAAACCCAGAGCAGTGCCGAAGAAGGGGCGGGGCAGCGGCGGCCCGGCTCCCAGCAGGGCAGGGAGAGGCGAGCTCCGGATTCCCGGGCACCCGAGCAGATGGTGATAGGTCCCTCTTTTAGTGAGGTAGGTAATAATAAAGTCCCGGTTCAGTTGCTCCTCTCACGAGCAGAGGCTCACTCCACAGAAGAAGCAGCATCTCCGGGCTGGGTTATGGCGGTGGCAGCGAATTCCTTTTCCTAAGCAGCAGCTTCGACCGTCCTATTCTGAAATCGAGAACGAGAGAGTGCCTAGTAACTGCCCCCGCCCCTTTACCTGCCCAATTCTCATGGTATCTCTGCCCCTCGAAAAGAAACTCCCAAAAAGAGAGATGCAACCAGATGCCCTCCTCCCCTGAGGCTTTGGCCACTTCTTTGTTAAGTACCCAGTTGTCAGTGTCTCCTAGCAACTTAATGGGAAAAAATTCTACAAGTAAAAAGGAACAAAAGGAAAGAAACCTTATCCCCAACACCCTCTCCTGCCACAGCTGGGCAGAGGGAAAAGGAAAAAAGTTAACAAAGGGTTCCTGATTTGAGATAAGGATCGGGAGGAAACACTTCAAGGGGAAATCAGGCTCAACTTAAGGTTGCGAAGTGAAATTTATTACTAACAGAATCAGAGGAGGATAATGTGAGGTAAAATAAGCCATTAAAAACACCTTTTCCCCCCCAGCGCCTCCCTCCTTCCCATCGACAGCACAGGGAGACAGGGTGTGGGAGTTTTTTGGGTCAGTTCATCACCTGAGGTTTTCTCTGGGAAAGGAGTCCTTCCCCTGTGAGACTGTGGGGTTCCTCCCACGGGAGACAGTTCTCCGTGAACTTCTCTGGCGTGGGTCCACTCTCACGAGCAGCAGCCATACTGCACCTGCTGCACCGTGAACTCCCCCCACGGGCAATCAGTCCTCCCAAAACTGCTGCGATGTGGGTCTCTCCTTCCACAGGGTGCAGTCCTCCAAGGACAGGTTGCTCCAGCCTGGAAGCAGGGGCCCCCTCTCTCCACTGGATCACAGCCTCCTCCAGGCATCCACCCACTCCAGCATGGGCACCTGCCCCATGGGCTATGGGTGAATCTCTGCATCCCCCGTGGACGCATAGGCTGCAGGGGGACAGCCTGCTTCACCATAGCCTGCAGAGGAATCTCGGCTCTGGTGCCTGGAGCACCTCCTCCCACTCCTTCTGCACTGACCTTGGTGTCACCATGTTGTTTTCCCTCACATGTTCTCACCTCCTCCTCTTCTCTGACTAGAAGCAAAACCACGTGACTTTTGATTTTCTTCTTAAATATGTCATCACAGAGGCGTTACCAGTCTCTCTCATTGGCCCAGCTTTGGCCAGCAGCATGTCCATCTTCAGAGCCATCAGTCATTGGCTCTGCTGGACATGGTGGGAATCTTCCAGCAGTTTTTCACAGGAGCCATCTTTGTGGTCCCCCTACTACTGAAAACCGGGCCGTGCAAACCAATACAAGCCACCACCCCAGCAAGAGCTGCTGTATGCTCTCCACAGGCAGACCTTGTAATGTGCAGCAGCACATTGCATGGCACCCTGTGGCTATGATAATGCAGACAGCCTAGCAATCTCATTGTGCTATCACAATTTCTCAATTGAAAGTATGCCTATGTTCGACACATCTCCTCACTTTAGCATCAAGAAGGACAACCCATATTGTGGGGAGCGCTTAGCCCTAGCTTCCTGCTGCCTGCAGGCACAGGCCTCACGGGCGATTGCGGTGCTAGCCAGCAACACGAGGGAGCTTCAGCTTCCAGGCAGTGCCACTTCTGACGCCGGTGGGCCCAGGTCAGCTCCTCGCACCGCGCCAGTGCCTCTGAGAAGTGCTCTGCGCCCGCCTTCCCTCCCGGTCCCGAAATCTGTGCAAATTTCCAGTATTTCCCAGGGAAGGTGGCATAAAAACACCCCGGCCCCCTCACTCCGCCCCACAGCCTCCGGGCGGAGGCTGTTCTTTCCATCCCGCCGTTATGCCCTGCCGGCAGGGCCCACCTGCAGAAGCCTCACCCCTCAGGGTGCCACTGAGCCGACTCAGCCCTCCCCCACCCAACAGCAAGGATTTGTCCCCGGGGAGGGCAGGAAAGTGATAAGTGTTGAGATCACTTCCAGATTGGGTTGACGAGTGTTATTTGTTTGCTCCTCCCCCGCTAGTACTGCGGCACGGGTGCGTTCTATGAGCAGGCTCGGCCCTAGGCTCAAGATGGCGGCGGCAGCGGCGGACAAACAGAAGCACGAGCACGGACGTGTGAAGATTGGGCACTATATTCTGGGTGACACGCTCGGCGTCGGTACCTTCGGCAAAGTCAAAGGTGAGTGGCACGGAGTGGGGCTTTCGCTTGCTCCACGGAGTGGCACGGCCCAGTCGGGCTGCGGGGGGTAGCGCGCTGGGCGGGTATGTTGGGCTGAGTCAACGGAGTCTCCATTGCCGGCTGAGGGACACAGCTGCCTACGGTCGCCTGACGGTGGCCGGTCCTCTGGGGCTGGAGTCCGGTGACCGTTTAGGCCTGATCGGGGCTGTAAGGCATTTTGGGGCTGGACTGCCGCCTTAGTTCGGGCTTGGTCCCGCTCTGTTTCCTGCTCAGTGTTGGGGGTGGGTCTGAGTTTCGTCGGGGGCGGTGCCCGGCCGTATCTGCCAAGCGCGGTGGGTTACTGGGATGTGGCCGTCCTAACACCGAGGGCCGACGGGGGTGGTGGGAAAGGGGTTGGGGAGAGCGATGTAGGGCTGGCGTTTCACGGGCTTTTAACTAGGGCCTCGCCCCCAGATGCGGTGGCTACAGGGTGGTAGTCGGGGCTACATTCTGAATGACGTCGATTGGGTGTGATGGTGTGGAAATATCGTCTGGTATGCCGTGAACGTCTTTCAGGAAAGGGGAGTTGTATTAGCGAACTTCTCAGGGGTAGGGACTTTTAATGGGAAGCAATCGTAGGAAGAGCAAAATTTTTATCTTCTGTATTTACAGAAATAATTGTTGGAAGCTACTTATGCTGCATTTATATAAAACATCATCAGATATATAATGAAAACAGGCAGTCTTAATTCTTGAGCTGTCTGTATATTATGCTGCACAAATATTAATACTTGATGCCCTTATAAGGAAGACAAGCTGTTTCACTCTACAAGGGGAGAAATAAGCATGAAAAGATGGTCCTGAGATTAATAACTAGCAACACATCTAACACAGACCTGGAAAGACTGCTAAAAGCGGTTGACCAGTGGTTATCAAAGGGTTTTTTTTCAGCTCAGATGTAAACAAATTTTCCTAGTAGGGGTGCAGATGCCATGTAGTAAGCTCAAAGCCTTGTAGAAATAAAATAGAAATTAAACTTTCCCTTGATGCCATTCACTACAGGTGAAAAAAATTGCATTATCTTAAACTGTTCCTGTTGTGTTGTTTGTGAGAATTGTTGAAATATTGAGGTATGCAAATTGAAAACATTGTTTTGCAAATGAGTTAGACTAGATTCAGGTTGTATTCTTAAAATAAGCTGGTGGGTTTTTTTATGGTTAATAAATGGATTGCTCATGTACCTAGTA
Organism: Peucedramus taeniatus; assembly: GCA_013400575.1. Lineage (NCBI taxonomy): Eukaryota > Metazoa > Chordata > Aves > Passeriformes > Fringillidae > Peucedramus > Peucedramus taeniatus. The sequence continues at coordinate 21,137 of WBNO01016592.1, forward strand.
TAAACAGTAAAAAACCGGTTGTATTTAATGTGTTACCTGTCTTTTAACATGATTGCTTTTTTTCAGTGTAGATGTTTCTATTGTATGTTCTTTGCTCAATCTCTTTCAACTATTGGCATGTTCTGAAGAAATTACTGATGTTTCAAGTGTTACCATGTTTCATTTCAAATTTGCCTCCTTTTAGTTTAAATTCTTCATCTCAGAAGCAGCATTAGATTAGGGGCATCTCTGTATTATTTGAAAAAAGTGGAAAAGTGGGTGAAGAACATAGATTATCCTCTCTAGAAATTGAAAGTGATGTCATGGACATAATATACGCGCTGCATAATAGCACAACCAAATTCTACCTTGAAGTTGCTTGTTAACTTTGGGTATGCTATAGAAAATAGGGATATATTTGACTCTAAGACTAGGAAAGCAGTGGAAGAATATCTTGATACTAAAGCCTGTTGACTCCTGTTTTTTTTTCAAGGCTGGCTTATAAAGTGACACCACCACCCCCAGCCACTGGGGAGTAGTGTGTGAGCCAGCACAGACAGGACACAGGAACAACCACATAATCACAGCTCAAATGCAAGGAGTGTATTTATTTTCATTACCTCACCAACTGGGAGATACCCAAAGCAGCACCTGGGCAGAGGCACACAAGCAGGGGCAAAGGCACCACAGAGCTCAGTCTAGGCTGGAGGATCAATGAACCTGTTTTCACCTGTTTATCAGGTGTAGTTTACCATTGTGCTTTGGTCTTTTGCCACAGTAGGGCAGGAATCTCGAGCATGTTTGGTAGGGTGCCTCTAAATCTGTCACAGGCCTATTTTATCTAAACACAGATGTTCTACTTGTCAAACACACAAGGCTAAACAATGATTAACACGATATATGTATTTTTCTACTCTCCAGCTGCAGGTCATTCAAGCATATTTGCAATCCTCATCACCAGTCTTCTGTTATTTTCCCACATTCCACTCTCACTCAAGGGACCATTTCCAATGAGGCTGGCAAAGCTGGAGATGTCCATTTGGGCTTGCAGGGTGTAGGCCAGGGTAATTTACAGGGGCACATAATAAACACATATAGAAAAAGGAATAAGCATATTCCTACAATGATAGAATCATAGAATGGCCTGGGTTGGAAGGGACCTTAAAGATCATCTAGTTCCAGCCCCCTTGCTGGGAACAGAGACACCTCTTACTAGACCAGGTTGCTCCAAGCCCCATCCAACTTTGCCTTGAACACTTGCAGGGATCAGGCATCCACAGCTTTTCTAGGCACCCCATGCCACTGTCTCACCAGCCTCACAGTAAAGACTTTTTTTCCTAATATCCTAATATTTCCTAATCTAAACCTACTCTCTTTCAGTTTGAAGCCATTCCCCCTTGTCCTGTCACTACATGCCCTTGTAAAAAGTCCCTCTCTATCTTTCTTGCAGGTTCCCTTCAGGTACTAGAAGGCTGCAATTAGGTCACCCTGAAGCCACCTCTTTTCCAGGCTGGACAATCCCAATTCTCTCAGCCTTTCCTCATAGGAGAGGTGTTCCATCCATCTAATCATCTTGATGGCCTCCTCTGGACTTGTTCTAACAGGTCCATGTCCTTCCTGTGCTGGGGACCCCAGAGCTGGATGCAGCTCTGCAGGTGGGATCTCACCAGAGGGGCAGAATTCCCTCCCCTGACCTACTGCCCCTGCTGCTTTGGATGCAGCCCAGGACATGATTTGCTTTCTTGGTTTGCAAGTGTACACCTTTCACTTGGTCTTATTAAACCTTGTGAGGTTCCCATGGGCCACTTCTCAAGCTTGTCCAGGTCCCTCTGGATGGCTCCATCCTTCAGGTATGTCACCTGCACCACTCAGCTTGGTGTCATCTGAATATTGGCTGAGGGTGCACTTGATCCCTTTGTCTATGTCATTGATGAAGATATTAAATAACATTGGTTCCAATATGGACCCCTGAGGTATGCCACTTGTCACTGATGTCCATCAGGATTCTGAGCTGTTGACCGCTACCCTCTGGNAGCTTGTCCAGGTCCCTCTGGATGGCTCCATCCTTCAGGTATGTCACCTGCACCACTCAGCTTGGTGTCATCTGAATATTGGCTGAGGGTGCACTTGATCCCTTTGTCTATGTCATTGATGAAGATATTAAATAACATTGGTTCCAATATGGACCCCTGAGGTATGCCACTTGTCACTGATGTCCATCAGGATTCTGAGCTGTTGACCGCTACCCTCTGGATGTGACCATCCAACCACTTTCTTATCCATATAACAGTCCATTAACCAAATCCATTTCTCTCCAATTTAGAGAGAAGGATGTTGTTGGGGACCATGTCAAAGGTTTTACAGAAGTCTAGATAAATGACATCTGCAGTCCTTCCCTTGTCCACTGGTGTAGTCATGCCATCAGAGAAAGCCACTAGGTTGGTCACAATAATGCTTTGAAACAGGTGTCCCACTCATCCTGCCAGGGAATTAAACTACTCAGCTAGCCAGGCACCACCAGTAGATTATTTCATTTGATGCATTAAGTCCTGGAGACATTGAATGTTGTCCCCTATGCTGGCATGTCCTGGGTTGACTATATGATATTTTTATCATATATTCATCAATTACATTGAAGTGACATATGCCTTCAAAATTGGAGCACTGTTTATGGTGTCGAAGGAGACAGTCCACCACCAACTGATTTTGTAATGTTCCTTGGCATACAGCTGTTACCTACTTGGAAAGAATAACAATGAGGAACATGGCTATCAAAAGCACTTGCATAGTATAATTCTGTAATACAGCTACTGGGATTGGCATGCCAATGAAACACCTTTTCAAGAGGTCTGCAGCTGTTAATCCTCCCTCAATACAAAAGGCAGACAAGTTAGTTACAGTAGAGGCCAACCAAATCCAAGTATTTACATGTTAATCTCATGGAAATATATCCAGGACATGTGCTTATAGTACAATACTGCAAAGCATGATAAGCCAACCTGTGATAAAGGAGTAAAACAGGAATGTAATTTCCTTCCAGTAATACATATGCCATTACTCCAGCTCCTTCAGCTACTATTGCTCTGAGTTTGATAACCTGATATGGGGTAATTGCCCACATGTATTGAAGAGCTGCAATTTGATGTTGGGTTTGTGACACCAATAACACCGTTCAAATACTGTCTCCTCTAGATAAGGCACAGTTATTCATCAAAGATACCCAAAATAAAAGAACTCGAGAATCTGAAATCAACAGAGTATGTAAAATAAGTTGGGGTACAGAACCATATGGCATTCTGAGGGGTGAATCTTCATGTCTAGGCTAATAGGTTGCAGTCCCACCATGAAATCTATTGGTGTAAACAATTCCCTTTGCCCCCTAGGTAATAATTTGGGAGAGATACCACCTGGAAGAAATTCAGTCTGCCATGTTTGTATGGTCACTGGATGTTGGATTATGAATACTCCAGCTGTTTAACAAGAAAGCCAGCTTTAGTAAGATGTGAACACCACTGTTGTAAAGTTTTAGTACTGGTTCGCTTTTAAAATTTATTTCCTCAACATTCCATTTGTTCTTTCAATCAGTCTTTGCATTTGGTGAGGAGGTCCATACTGAAGAATGAGTTGTTCTAGTGCTTTAATTCTGTTATGTTGATTAGCATATTTAGTAGGTTTAGCAAAAAAATTGTCCTGATGCTGTATCCACAGCAGAGAATACATATCACCACCTTCTTGACAAGGGCAGGGGGCCAATGTAATTGACCTGCCACGTATTCAAGGCCCACCGACTCTATTTTATCTTTGCCCATGGTCTATATAATGTCCTTAAATGTAGCTGAATACAAACAGTACAATTACATATACATGGTTATAAATGTGTAATGGCAATGGAACAGAAAGCATTAGCAAAATCTATTACCACCTTCCAGGGTTGTAAATTTTTGCTTTTTTTTTTTTTTTTTTTTGAGGGTAACCATGTCTGGCAGTGTAACTGCAAGGGAGGGGGGGTGACTTTATTCAGTTCTCTATAATCTACAGTCATTCTCCAAGTGCCATCTGTTTTTTTAACAGGCTGCCAAATAGGATTGTTAAAAGCAGCCATGGTTTCCTTAACAATTCCCACTTGTTGAAGTGCCTGAATGGTTGGAGTAATTTTCTCTTTTCCCCGGGAATATATTGTTTTGCAGTTACAATCTTGTCAGGTACAGGCAGCACAACAGGATCCCACTTTGCCAATCTGCCCAAGACTTGTAAATTCCAGTTGCAAAGTCCTGAAGCAGAACCAACAGTTTAAAGTTTCAACTGTTTTTCCTGCCAACATATCAATACTTGCAATAGATTTTTAAACTGGGGCAGTTAACACAGTTGTGATAAATGGAGTGGCTTTTCCTATTAAGGTAACCTTAGCTCAGAGGGCTGGGGTTAAATTCCCCTAAATCCACAGGTCTGTGATGCGGCTTCTTTATTAGCAATATCATTATGTAATACAGTAACCTCAGCTACAGTATTCACCAGAGCTAACGCGTGTAAAATCTCCCCAGACCACCACTTTATAGTTAAAGGAGCATAGGGGCATTGGTTCCCTCTCACAGTAAGAAACTACAGTGGTGGCAATTTTGGGGGACCTTCCAAACTTTAATTTCTGGCATTTGGGCATTTTCTAGGTGGCGCTTTGCCTTGAGATGGCAGTTGGGAGTGGGGCTGGAGTGGTTGGCTTTTTTGCATAGGTGCTAACTTTTGCTGTTGGTGGAACATTTCTGATGTCATAATCCCATTTATTTCTTGGCTTGGTGGGGGTACCTTTTTACAGACAGGTTTCTCTGACTTGAAGACAGGTTTGTTGCTTTCAATGCAAATTAGTTCTCACATGCAGTCTTTCTGGAAATGGGTCAGAGGTTTTAGGGGTCTTGGGTGGTCTTGGTCCCCCCCCTACAGTCCATGCCCACTACTCAGCCTCATTTCTGTGCTTGTGATGTGCTGTGTTGTGCTTATCTCCAGGAGCTACAAGAATGTTCCAGAAAAGTGCTGCCCTACCTCTGCATGTCCCCTTCTCCAGCCACATCCTGTTCTTTCCCACAGATTACCAACAGTCCTTGGTTGGCTCCACTGCCATCTGTCTATTGGTGTTTGAGACATACACATTAGCCCCTTCTGGGATTCTACACCCTGTCTGGATTGAATCCTGTACTCACTGCATAAGACACAACTGTTATCAGAATGCTCCCAGGCACAGCAGAGTAAGGTGATGAGCAGCAAAGCACTACCACAGCAATTAAAGCAAAAAGTGGTCACTAACAAGCACTAGATTCTAATAGGCAAGCGAACCCTACGGCAAGCAGAGGAGCCTGCCCATTATAAGCTAAACTGCAATAACAGCTACAAATTCGATCTAGCACATCCCCAACAAACCTGTTGTTATCTCAAACCCCTCATGGCCTACACTGGATGTCAAAAAAGGACTGTTATGGTGGAGCTACTGTTATAATTTTAACATGTTCTTGAATGTCACTCCTGTTAATATTTCATCAAATAAAATTAGCTTGAAGGGCTAATAATCTGCCTTATTGACACACTTACTTTAAAAAAAACCCAAACTTGCCAGTTTTATTATTGCTCTATTTCCATAATACCCCTCTGTCTACCTTATTTGGTTTAAGTTGGGTTTTCTTTTAGGCTGCTTTGTAGTTATTGATCATGTGAAGAGTACACACATACATGTATGAACATCGCTTTTTAAGAGTAGAGGAAGAAATCACTTTGAGGTAAAATGCAGCATCGTTCTGCATACTGACTTGCCTGCCATAAGTGGTCTGGGAATTTATTTAGGAACTGAAAGCAAGTGTTTGTGTTCATGGACTAATGCTCTGTTTCCGTAAAAAAATTGTTATCTTGTCCCTAAATAATGTGCTATGTTGTTTTCTTCTTGCTCTAGCTGTACTTCATAAAAAGGGCATATTTTATCTGTGATGCACTAATTTTCTTCTTGAGCGCACATTCAATGCCATATCTGTGATTGTTTTCCTGTAATCTTCAGCATCTTCCTTTTCTGGTGTTTGATATGGTTTCATCAATTGACAATAAAAGGATAAACTAACAATTTAAATTCTTTTTTAATTTAGTTAGGATTTTTCTTGAGAGCTCATGTCATGTAGCATATGGATTCTTGAAAGTGGGTCTTTAGTTTTAACAGTGGTGTCAGCCCCAAAAGATGAGTGGGAAAACCAGTGCTTAATAATTCTTAAAGGGCTCCTGCTGTCAAGATAGATGTCAGTTGAATTTACTCTGCTATTTACCCTTTTACCCTCCCACATAACTGGGAAAGCATCACATCAGTACCAGTTTAGCTTTTCATCTGGCTGTGCTAGCCTGAGTTAACTACTGACAGGCTTAGCTCATTTGACTGTCCCTCAGATGGGCAGTCATGGAGAAGAAAGCTGTTTCTAGCCAATATCCAGGCAAAGCTAAAACACCAGAGAAGTAAAAAGCTGTGGCATAAAAGAGTACTGGACCAAAATCAGTTAAAAAACCTGATGATTCCTGCTGCAGGCATATGCAAACTTCCAGGTTCTTTTTAATAGTTAGACTTTCAGTGATTTGTACTGAGAAAATGAAGGTACAAGTTAACTTTATAAATATTCAGAATTTGTTTGAGGCTGTAGGTTCAAACCCCTGGTCTGTATTGCCTGCAAAACTGATGTAAATTTGCCTTCCTGATTAAGGCAGTGATAAGAGATCTGAGAATGGACAATGAAGATCAGTTTGCTATCTAATGTTATTGTGCAGCAGTATGCCATTGCACATCATCACAGCATTAAATCTTTTTAAAAAAATATTAATGAAAACATTTAGCTCATATTTCTAATGACTACCTTCCTCTAAGCCTTGGGTTGGCTATTTGGCATATGACAGAAATGCCTCATTAAACACAGCATATGCTTGTTCAACTTTTTTCCTACAGCCTTCATGACTAGTACCTGCATTTCATAAGAATGTCATATTTACTCTGAATGGCCTCGTGATTTGTTTTCTTTTCCAGTTGAAGGCCAGGTGAACTAAGTTGAGACACTGTTGCTCCTGCACTTGAACAGTTCAGACGAGTCATTGCTGATTTAAGACTGTCTTGGAAATCTTCATATTATGCATAGCCATGGTGAAGCATGAAGGCAGTTGGCATTATCAAAGAATAAAGAAATAGAAGGAAATGATAGATCTGTAAAGGGAGCTTTTTGCAGTGATTCTTTTGAAGGACTGATAGCTCATTGAGGCTTAGGGTGACTAATATAAATATATTTTGATTGCTTCTTATTTGTGAAGCTTCTTAGGTAATTTCTGTCAAGATGTAATACAAAGTAGCTTTCCTAAATATACCACTGGCTTCTTTTCTACATGATGTTATCTGAGGTTGTGCTTTCAGTTGTCTTTATGCCAAATTCAAAAGTAGTCAGCAGTCTATTACCAGTTAGTGTCTGCTGTTTTGCTGATACCAGATATTTTGAACTGCTTCATCTGTCTTAGGTTTCAAATGCAAAATATGGTGGGGGATGTGTATTCTATTGCCATCTGTTAGAGGTGGGACAGTTATTGTCTGTTAATTTGCCCTCCTGTTAAAACCAGGTGGGGCAGTTTTCTTTATCCCTTCCACAACCAATCCTCCCTCCGGGGAGATATCTTCTATTAATGGGCCACTGAGTCTCACTGCATGACTGATAAAATTACATCATCCCATTGTGAGATGCTCCACCCAGGGGGAGGAGCCAAGCATTCCTACCTGCATATAATCCGAACTTTGGCGCATCACAGGCAGCCTTTTCCCACTG
>WBNO01016594.1:0-25061 GCA_013400575.1 Peucedramus taeniatus
AGGGGCTGAGACTCAGAGGCGTGACCGTCCCAGTGGAAGCTGCAGAGGTATTTTTTACATGGGTGTGGAGTAATAGGACAAGCTGGAATGGCTTTAAGATGAAAGAGGAAAGGTTTATACCAGACATTAGGAAGAAATTTATTACATGACAGTGATGAGGCAGTGGAACAGGTTGCTGTAGAAGCTGTAGATGTCCCATCTCTGGGGTGTTCAAGACCAGCTTAGATGAGGCTTTAGCAACCCAGTCCAGTGGAAGGAGTTCCAGGGGTTTTGGAAGAAGATGTTCCTTTCTAACCCAAATTATTCTGTGATTTATGTTTCTGTTAGAGGTGGAAGATGCAACCACTGCAGCACTCACGACAGGATATCCTGAGGAAGTCCCTCACCACCTGGAAACTTCTCAGACAACTCCATGTCTGTGCTCTACAGCTGCATCAGCTCGAAAGAACTGGCTGCCCCTGAGCAGTGGAGCTCCACTGTCTGCACTGTTTAATTGCAACAATTACCACTCACAAATGATTGTGTGTTGTTCAGGAGCTATCTCAGATTGAAATCTGCCATACCACCCTGTTCCGGACACTAAGTGAAATTAGAGTGGGTGGGTATCTCCATATCAACGTTAGAGGGTTATCTCAATAATATCTTGTTTACCACATACAGTTGTTTTTTTTTTTTTTTTTTCCTTTTTCTAGTTAATAGAGCTTCTACAAACAGAGAAAACTTCAGTGAGTCTTTGAATGGAATACATTTGCTTACTTGAAAGCCAGCCTACACCAGAAATATCCTTGTAAGTGAAAAATGTTAGCATCAATAAGTGAAATATTTACATTCATATTTTAACTTGCATTTGAAATATCTGCACTTTTTTCTCTGAATTCCACTGGAAAAAAAATATTGCAACATGTTCCCAATCCATTGATTTAGCTAATGAGATCATTGTTACAGCCACAGATTTAGAACAACAACAAATGGCTATAAAATTATATCAACGGCTGTGGCATATGTATGGAATGACCTTTTGGAGATTGCTTGAGGAAACCTTGTAAAATCTATTTTTGTTGGCCAAATCCCATGTTTACTGCATAGCTAATGTTTTTTCACTGCCTTTTGTGCAGTTAAAGACAGTAATTTGGACTGACACCAGACATAACTTTTCATGCTTCATGGCAGCCCCCACCTAAGCTATTAATTTACCACCTGCTTAAGTTCCTGAAGCAATGAGCTGTCAACAACTTTTCTTAAACTTCAAGACTGCTTTCAAACAAAACCCAAGGCCTTAAGATAATGAAACATGTACAATATTCCAAATAATTTCTTAAAATTATTTCACAGAATTCAAATGGAATTTAAAAAGTTGAAGGTTGAGCATATTTAACAAACTTCTAGGCATAGTTTCAGTCCAGTCCTTCACTAGCATTATTTTCTCTGCATGCTTGAAATTCACAATCAGTAGTATTACAGTAGCTTGTTTAAATATGATGGCAGAATTTGGCTGCTAATTTGCTTGGAATTTGAAATTTTACTAGGATAACGGATATAAAAAAAATAGATTTATGTCCTAAATATAAAAGTTTGCATTTAGACTTAGTTTGAAAAATATAAACTTTGCTAAACCCTTGAGTCAAAAGTGTATGAGCCCTCTTTCATGCAAGGAAGAGTATATTTAAAAGAAATGCCTTCCATGTAAGCTGGAAGCAAAAACTTGAGCTGGATGGTTCAACTGTATTCTAGATTTAATGTTCCCCATTATTTGTTGTTTTTTTTTTTCACAGGCAAATGACTGAATGTGTTTGTTGTCCTATACTCTGAATCTGTTGCCTGCCAACACCTTCATAGAGCCCATGAATGCTCAAAGATCTTTGGGGAATATGAAGTCAAACCCACATTTGACACATTATTTTTTTATCTGAATTATTAAGTTTCTATAATAGCTCCAGTGTCCTGTGTAAAACTAACATTTTTAATGGTTTTTTTTAATGAATTTCCTGGGTAAAGTAAATTGACTTGCTTCACTCCACAGCATGGAAAATACACACGGGCCTGGGCTAGGGGGCTCCTTTTAGTCAAATGTTCTTGTTTTGCTCATCTCTGTGGCTATGATGAGATTCAGCTAAGTCTATGTAAATCACTCATCATTCTTACTAATTCTCCTCATTTCACATTTTCTCCTTCTTACTAATTCCTGTCTTCCTGAGTTGCTTCTGCTCTCCAATAAACTCTGGATCTTTTGTGAGAGTACTTCCAATATAAAGCCTTTTGCACATTCTCATCTACACCTTGCTGGGAGTTGGAAGTAATAGCTTACCTAAACAAATATGCCTGATTTTAATAATTAATCATAATTAGAATCGTTCTTCACAAATTTATCTGTTAGGCAGCTGAAGAAAAAAGATGTGGACAGAGTAGATGTCTGACACTGAGAAATTTGAATAAATTCATAAGATAGGTCAAGACAACATGCAGATGCTGTTTCTTGGGGCTAAAATCCAAAATTTTACACATACAAAGGAACAAACTCTCTCTTTTTCCTCTGCATTCTGTAAAATTGATCAGTAAATTCCACCCAACCAACTTCTAAGTCCTTCATTAAGGTACCTAATTTAGGATATCATTTCTCTATCCCTCCTTCTATAATTAATGCTGAGTATGGGTAGTTCAGCCTATTTGAAATCTGCACCAGACTGTAATTTGTTTATTTCTCTCCACTGCAAGGAACTTTAAAGGTGCATTGCTTAAATGTGACCTAAATCTATGCGACACAAATCTCTTTCACCATCCCAAATCCTTTGGGACCTCAAGTCATCCAACCCTTGAGAGAGCAGTCAACTTTGTCTTGTGTACAACAGACCTCAGCTATTCATTTAAAGTTAAGCACTTTGATGAAGAGGGATGAGGAAAAAAATGGTAAAATGCTTTGTTAATTTGGAGCCTTAGATTAAAGTTAAACTGGGCCAACTATTGGCCTGAAACATAATGAAGTGCATTTTCCTGACCACTTGTTTTTGTACAATTGAAATACCAGGAGTTACAAATGAGAAGAACAAGACTGTCACATGAATTAATTATGTATAACCTTGTTATCTGGGTATCTGGAGAGAAAACTTTGATTATAAAAAAATGCGCAGCTCCACTTAAAAGAGGGAAAGCAGGTTGTGGCCATGAAATAGAAGGTGGTGGCTCTGGAAATGGGCTGAGGGTCATAACAGATGCGACCTCTCCCTTCCCACTGCAATTATAAACTGCAAATGAAGTCCTGGATGTTTAAATAAGGTATTACAATAGCAAAGAGAACACCTAATCAAATTTCTTAATAGAATGGGGTTCATAATAGAGAAATTGTGAGCTTGTTTTGTTCAGATTAACAAAAAAAAAATTTTTTCTAAGTCTGGACAAGGTGAAAAAAAAGTATCTGATGATAATAAATTTTAAAGAGTAAAAATGAAAGAGTTCAAGCTGTGTAATTTATCACAGAGAATAGTGAAAGGTGACTTGTACACTTTTAATTTAATTTAAATTAACTCCTGACTGATGCTTTTATTTTAAAGAATTGATAAAACACGAGAATTCATCTCTGAACACTGAAGCTGGGAAAACTCAAATGAGGAGGAGTGTTTAACAAGGCTGATGCAAGTAAAGGATTCTGTGTTTCCTTTTATATCATGCAATATCATGTTTTTCTGGAATTCTTGGATGACACACCAAGATCAAGGTCTCTAAAACTGGTTCAGTTGCACATTGTAGATGTAAATGTTTACCAGAACACACCTAAAGAAGCTGTTCTTCCCCCAAAACTCTCTCCCACTCCTTCCCATCTGGCTGATCCACCCCAACTCTCAACCCTGTGGTTTCATCCTGTTTCTCAAATTAAACAGAATCTGCCTTCTAATAATGGAACAATCCCCTCTGTCCCCCCAGGTGAGATTTCTGCAGGAATTTCACAGTATTTTGTGAGAATGGTCAGACAGTGGTCAGAGCTGGTGCAAAGGAGGGGACAGAAATGTGGTGTCAAGAGCACACGGGAGGACCTTTGTGGTGAACACAGGGCAGAGAACCAGTTCCTCCATAGGTGGAGCCATTGGAGCAGATGAACCAGAATGCACAGTACCCTTGCACTCTGTTAATTAAAAAAAAAAAAAAAAAACAGTTTCCACAGACTTTTTTATAGAAATGAACTTCAGAATGTTTTCATAACAGTTTCCTGCATTTTCCAAGGTGACAACGAGTTTATTACCAAACCAGAGGATAATTCAAAATTTCTTCAAAGCAATTGGTTAATAATTGTGAGACAATTTCCTATATATAAAGCAATTAAATAACTTTACATTTACTACAATGGTATCTTATTTCTCATACTGTTTTCTAATAAGTTTTTAACATCTTGGGCATCTGGTTTTATTAGTTTCCATTTGGAAGATAATTAATATTTGAATTCACAGCTTTTGTTGAAACAGTACATAAAAAGTGAAATGATGTTCAGTCAGCTTTTATTTAAAAAGCACAAAACCTTCTATAATATAAAATGTTAAATACTTTAATATAATATATTTGAAAGTGAATTGTTTATGACAGAAGTCAATAAAAATTAATAAGAATCTCAGCATTTTGACAATTTAGAGTTGCACTACTTATTGAAATGCATACAGCTTCTGTTTCAATATGGTTATTCATTTTCTCTTTATATGTCTTTATATTTTTTATAGGTTGGCCTTTCCTCATGTCTGAGATTTTTAGGAGAATTTAGGTCTGTTTGATTCTTACATGTGTTGAATTTCCACATTTTTATTATTACTGGCATTACCTTGAGCATTAATGTATTGACGGTGTACAATATGTTATATAGCAAACACTGTGTGCTATATAGTATAGTTATTTATCAATGAGAATATATTTTGTCTCTAATAATATAGGAACAGAATAATTGACTTAATAATAACACTATCTTTTAATGTTTATTAGTGAAATCTTACCACTTATTTTCATAAATAAAAAGCTTAATATCCATTGGAATATGGTTACTGGGGGGAAAAAAAAGCCAACACATTGCCACGATTATCATCTGGAAAAATGATTTTGCTTTATGTATTATTTTTTCATTCTTTAGTCTTACTCACTGAAATGCTAAGAAGATCTAGGCAAACAAGAATGTAACAGAAAAGAAAACATTATAAATTGTAAATAGTGAAGCACATCACTGAAGATAAACACTTTGTGAACATTCCCTAGGCGGATAATGCCCATATATACCATTTGGCAATTACACAACTAAATGTCAACACAGGCCTGCAAATAGTCACTGAGAAAGAATAAAGGTCTGCACTGCTGTGTCATTAGGGTTTACTTGTTGCTGGTTTAAGACAATTCAATTTGATCTCAAGAAATACAGGGACTTTAAACCACAGGAACTTTAAAGAAAAATCTAGGTTATTTAATTTGCCAAAAGTTTCAAATGTACTCCTCTTAAAATAAAGCAAAGATTTTCAGTAGGAGAAGGATTCAGGGATGACTCTTAATGTGTAGCACTAAATTCTGCAGCAATTAGAAAATCAGGCAATTAGAAAATAGTCTCTCCTTTGTGGTTGTATCTCTTATCTAATCCTGTATTCACAATCTGTGTAAGTTCTTTACTTCATTGGGACTTTCCACAGTGAATAAAATTCAGAAGATTATCAATTCTTTGATAAGGAAAATCCTAAATTAAAAATTTCTTGGCTACAGATTCACAGTCTTTCACTGATGTAAATACATGAAAACAAACTTAAAGAAAATCAGCGCACACTGGTTGACAAGGCACAGTTATTCATAATTTTTAGAAATCAACACTTCTGTGTGGATTAAACAAGGATACAACTATGAAAGGGTCTGAGGTTTTCTGAGTCACAAACTAAAGAACAATAATACCACATGCCCACATTAATTTTTTTTTAATTTTTGCTTTGCTTATTGAGCCAATGAAATCATAATTAAGTTATTAATTTATTTTCTATTTTAAACTGCTACTGTATCATAAACACTCTTGACCATGAAAACAATTTAAATGTTTAAAAAAATACTAAGGTTAACCTTTCCATTTGCATTCCAGGAAAAATAATTGTTCAGCCATTAGCTATAGCAGAAAGTTAATATAACTGACAGGAATTATTAGAAGAAAAATGTCTGTGCCATACTAAGAGCAAATAAATAAATAAATGTAGCCAATTCAGAGTAAATGAAAACATATTGACCTCATTTCCAAGTGACTGTAAAAACTGCATAAACCTGCTGGCATAAATTATGTATTTCCTATGTCAGCAGAGAAACAGGAATGAGTGGCTGGTGACCAAATTTCCCCTGATGATTATCTTTATTTTTTCTCCTGGCTCTTCAGTGAACTGGAAAAAGTTAACAGTATTGCATTATCAACATCAGATTTAGGATTTCTAATGAGCTGGATGTCTCCAGAAGAGAAAACTGCTCATAAAGAACAGCAATGCAGGATCAGGGGAGAAAAGAAGAGGCCTGGTTTCTGCCTTCTGCTTTCAGTAGCACAATGATAATTAGAGAAAACATTTTTGTTAATACAGACGTGTCTTTAATACCAATTGGAAAGCACAATTGATCCGTTCAACCTGCAGAACTTAATCTGAAAGCAAATGACCTGAAACAGACAAATAAGTTCCTATCTTCCATGAGGCCATTTAGGATTCTGAAGAGCTCCACCCTTAATACATACTGGCAAAAATTTCAAAAATCACAAGTCAGAGCTGAACCCTAAGCCAAGTTAAATGCCAGTATCCATTTGCGGTTGCTTTTTGTTTTTTGGTTTTTTTTCTGACAATACTCTTCGGATTGTTTTCTCAACCTCGAGATTGTGCTGAATTCTCATACTCATTCCTTTATCCATGATCTCAATTTATGGAATAGGGTATAGCACATGAGTAGCTGGGACCTGGAAGAAAATTTAAAAAAAATGCCAAACATCACATTGTGGACTGGGGAGATAATTATTCATAGTCTCATGCAGCTAAAAATTCTGTAAGAGCTGCAGCAGGCCTAAGACAAGAAGGTTTAGAGAGGAAGACATTTGAGCAGTGAGTGAGGTTACTTGGCTTGTTCAGCCTGGAGAAGAGAAAACTGAGGGGAGAGCTCAGCTCAGTCTGCAGCTTCCTCAAGAGGGCAAGAGGAGGGGCAGCACCATCCTCTTCTCTCTGGTGACCCATGACATGAGTCAGGAGTGCAGCACAAATTTGTGTCTGGGTGCTATAGCCTGGGTATTAGGCAAAGGTTCTTTCACCCAGAGTATGGGTGGGTCCTGGAACAGGCTCCCCAGGGAGGTGACCACAGCACCAATCTGACAGAGCCTAAGAAGAGTTTGGACAGTGCTCTCAGGCACATGGTGGGATTCTTGGGTTGTCCCCTGTAGTGCCAGAAGACAGACTAGATGAACCTTGTGAGTTCCTTCCAACTCAGTGTATTCTATGAGTCTGTGATTTACATTCCTCCCCTCAGCCCTCCTCGAGTGCTCTGCTGCTCCCAGGACAAGTATCCTCTGTCAAACCTTCAAGCCTCATGCACAGTAAAACACTGAATTGGCTTGATTTTGTTGTCACTGACTTTCTTCACCACAGTTTTTGATTTCAGAGAAAAGATCACTGATCTGAAGCAGCTTTGGAGTGGTGGTTCAGGGTAACAATTTGCCAGCATGCTCACATTAGAGGGTGCTTGCTCTTGTGCCTTGGAAGTGATGTATTTTCAAACAGCTACATGTGATTTACTATGGATTTCTAATTTCAATGCCTGCAGTCACTAATCCCTGACTCCAACACCAAAAAACAGAGTAGTTGTGTCCGTATTTCTCAGTGACCTCTCCGAAAGTGACTGGTCACACTAAACACCACCTGGCCTTGGGTCTCCTCTGTAATCCAGGCAGTGTCCCTGAACTCCTAACACGTGATGATGTTCATCTTCACACTATTTTGCATTATTTGGGTTCTAAGTGCAGCAATATTGTAATTTCATACCAGAAATCTGAAGATGTGAGTTGTGTGCTGTGGGGAAAGGAAGAAAATATGGAAAAGTGCTTGTGGACCTAAAAACTGCTGCAATGACATGGAGGATTGTTGAGGACAGGGAGGAAAGGGAGACAAAACTACCTTTCATCTTCTGTTTATTGGCACAAGCCCCTGAAACAAACTATTTATAGGATGCAAGTTTTGTTTCAAATGGAATTGAGTTATTCAAGAGACTAGCATTTATGCAATCTGGAGGATGAGGACTGTGAGCTAAGCTGTCTGGTAGGGTAAACATATCTTTCATTTCAGCAATACAGACATCCTTTGAGTTGGGTTTATATAAAGGTTATCTTATTTTTATTTCACTTACATGAAATGAAAACAACAGGGAAAAGACAGAAGGGATAGTCTTTTATTCTGCCACTTGCAAAACAATTGCTAGCAGAGACTTAGCTGTAGCAAACTGCCCATCTATCTGGCTTAGCACATGATCTATTCAGTACCCTAGAGCTTAATCTAATATTCTTAACACTAAATTAACTTAGAATGTGAAATTAAAAGAGAGAGAAAATATGCAGTTATAGTGACAGAAAACAGATCTTTATGATTTCATAGTTCTGGCCTAAAAGTAATCAGTGTAAACCTTAAAAAAAATCTAATATTGAGACTAGTTAATAATTTTAAAGGAAATTATGAATATTTGAATTGCTATTTAATTTTTTATTCCTGAAAATATCTATCTTTCTGAACATGGCAGTGCAAAAGACCATTCTTACAGGGAGCATGCCTGCTGTAAATTGATGGTAGGAAATGGTTGGGATTTCATCGTGGGGAACATGGAACTGCATCATGACTATTAGGGCTGATTGCATATTTTGAAAGGAATAAAAATTAAGGAGATTATCCAATACTTGGCACACCTAAATGCACATTTCCTTGTGTCATGTCACATCCAGCTGTACATCTTTCACCAGAATGTTGGGAAGAATAATTTCTCTAAGACTGGTAACTTCTGTATTAAAAAACAGGTATTATTTTATGTTGGTGGAGTGTGTGGAGGGAATTGCTCCTCCTATCGTACACATGCATGGAAAGTTCAAAAGCTGTCATTTATCTATACAGACCATATAAATTAATCTAAATTCCCAGAATTTTCCTCCCCTTCTCAGAAATCATTTGTGTATGCAAATCTGTGCACTTTATACCTGGGCCTGTACATATAATTTGGGAAAAAGTTTCAAGAGAGTGTGTAGTGGTCACTTGGAGAATAGCCCCCACTTCACTTTATCCTTTCACAGTCCCCAGTCACCTGAGAACATGACTCAGGAGTTGGCTGATGTCTTGCTGTCTTGGTTGAGCAACTTGTCTCCTTGGCAAGGAAACATTTTTAAGGTTTGTGAATCTTTAAACAATGGGTCTCAATTTCTCTTGTCACAACTGAGGTCTTGCAAGCAATAAACCTTTTGGGTATTTGTGTCATATCTTCTACTCTGCTTTCATGAGAACATACCTGGAGTCCTGTGTCCAGGTCTGCAGTCTTCAGCAGAGAAAAGACATGGACCTGTCGGAGATGGTCCAGAGGAGGGCCACAGAAATCATCAGACAGATGAAAAAGCGCTCCTGTGAAGACAGGTTGAGAGAGTTGGGATTGTTCAGGCTGGAGAATACTCCAGGAAGACCTTGTTGCAGACTTTCAATACTTAAAGAGAGCTTATAAGAAAGATGGGGACAGGCTCCTTTGTAGAGTCTGTAGTGACAGGACAAAGGGTAATAATTTTAAACCAAAAGAGGTAGATTTAGACTAGATATAATGAAGAATTTTTTTTTTAAAACAAGGATGAGACATTGGATCAGGTTGTCTGGAGCAGCTGTAGATCCCCCAACCCTGTAAACATTCAAGGTCAATTTAGACAGGGCTTTAAGCAACCTGATCTAGTAGAAGATATTCCTGATTATTGCAGGGAATTTGGACTAGGTGACCTTCAAAGATCTATTCCCAAACCATTATTTTCCCTCAATGGGTTTTTGATTTCATTACGGATCAAACAATATGGAACCTTGCCCATTTTCTTAATATAGGAAAGTAGGAGAAGAGGTTCCAACACAGGAAGTCACAGCAAAGCCTTCTGAAGGTCTGAGAGCTGAGGCTTCCTCAGAGAAGCATCCTGGAAACCCATGAGTTTTGTGAGTTCATCAGAAGAAAAGTGGTCAATATAGTGTCACAACAAAAGGGGTCTCTCAGTATCACAACACAGACTGAAGAGCTGAGAAATCTAAGCAGAGCAAATATGAAGTTTTTAATTTAAATATTACCTTTTGTACAGTTTAGAGTCAGAAAGCTCTAAAACTGTGGCAAGATTCCCATCTAAATAATTTGAAATATGAAGAAAACTCACCTTGAGGTTGCTGAGCCTCAAGTCACATTAAGAACCGTAGAAAAGTTTACAACTGCTTTCTCTGATTGGAGACTTGGCTCCAGACTGAAATCTAAGTCAGTTCCATGTGATAAAAGTCATACAAGATAAATCTCCATTACTAAACATAAAGCACTACACCAAGTTCAAGTAGGCTCAAATTTAATTACAGCTTCCCAAGACTTATAATAAACACTGTGATTAACAAAATGCTCAAAATAACCACACCACAGCAATTATTGTTCTATTTAATCCAAAAGTGAGAGATCAGATTATCTTCTTCAAGTATTGCAAAGTTTTAAGAGAGGGAAATTAAATACCTCTGTGTTTGTTATCTACTTACAATATTTCTGTACTATTTCTCAACAAATCAGTTATCTTTAAACACTGACTTCAAACCAGATCTTTTAGAAGACATTTTATATATGATTAGAAGAAAATTTCTGGGATTTAGTTATTATTTGCTAGAATCAAAATAGCAAAAAGTAGATACTGCCTTGCCCAGATTTCTTGCTAAAACCCTGTGTTTGAGTGCCGCTAAAAGGCATCATGTTCCTTTCTTTATACCAAATAATGTTGAATGCAGTCAGCACCACATGTCCACCTCAGCTCCTAAATTACTAGCTCATTAAAGTTATAGCATTTTGCATAGATGTATACTTTTTGTTAATAATGAAACCATAGAACTATTTAAAACACAGAGATCAAGCTTTATTTTTACAAAATAAAGAAAACAGTATGTTCTCTTTTCCTCAGACTTTTGAACATTTTAATTTACTGTGATTAATGCACATTTACAAGTTGTTCCTTAAAACCAAATGCTCAATTTTAAGAAAACTTATCAGATAAAACAGGTGACATAAGTGTTTTGCATTCTCAAATCTGATATTTTAAGTAGCACTTGTTCCTCACATTAGTAGATGACTATATAAGCAAAAGGCCCCAACAATTTAAAAATAGAAAAAAAACTATTCTAAAATGAAACATTAAGACAGGAAACTGTGAAACGTATTTAATAAGAAGTAAATACTGAAAAATTAAGTCAGCTGACATGCCCCTGAGCCACTGACCTAGAGATATATTTACAGGATTCATTGATTTGCCAAGCCTGTGGGATGACCGAGTCACAAAATCACCTTAACATAAAGAGTGAATCACATAAAGTCACTGCCTGCTGTTGTGAGGACCCTGTGAGCTGGCAACGTCTGGTAGTAAAATAAGACTTTATTTTTTTGAATAATGATTACATGGAAGCTATTCTGTGTCAACAAGGCATGAACAATACTCATGCAGAGAAAAATGTTAGTGAACTGTCCTGCCAGTCACACATCAGGAGTAGACTAGGTGGATTCCCACCAGCTCCATCAGATAGTTTTACATGTCTTGTCCAAGGGCACAAGTTCTAGACAAAAAACATCTTCTGAAACAAAATGAGATTCATATCTGGTGGAAGTGTCAGTGCCCCTTTAGTATCATCTAGTACTTCCAGAAAAATAACTGCCTTTAGCAGGTTAAAGAATTACTTTAAAGAATAAAATTAATTCAAGAATTTGCCAGAAAACCACTGCATTTTATTGTGCCTTCAATTTCCTCCTTATGTCCACAGTCACTTGCATATGTTTCCTTAGTTCTCAAGGATTCTATGATGAGATAATAAAAACCAGAATCAAAGGGCTGGCAAAGCCATTCTGACATCAAAGGTTTGCACACACCAGTCAAGAATAATCTTTGCTACCAGTTAAGCCACTGGGTCACAGCTATAGTGAACTCACACCAGAATCAACACTTTCATTATTTGAGAGATGATCTGAGACCTTTTACTGATGGAAGTGAGCAGGAAGGAGAAGGGAGAAAGCACAAATAAAGCAGTAATACTGTGTTTTGAGACACAATTACATGACAATCAGATCATTTGCATGGTTTAATGGGTGTGGTGCTTGGTCAAACGTTGGACTTGACGACCTTGGAGGTATTTTCCAATCTTAACGATTCTATGTATCCATGATTACAGTAATTGGTTGATTTATGCAACTAAACTACAGTTGTTGTGAAAGTTTGAAATGTTCACCTTAAAGGAAGGAAAGGAAGAGAAGGTTAGAACATCTCAGTGACTTCACTCCGTGTTAGCAAAGGTGAGAAGTCGTAGATTTGTGGCACTTGACCAAACAAAAATGGGTGGAGGTAAAAAGAGGGGCTGAAGTGTTTCAATGCCAAACACAGAAATAAACTGACACTATATCAAATGCTTAAATAAAATCACCAAGAAGAGGAGTATTGTGTGTTGAAACAGCAAATGCACTGCTAAAAAAGAAAAGAGATAAAGAAGCAAAGAGTTCTGTCTGTCTCAGTGATAGAACTAAAAAAAGCCCTTATAAAAATTGTATATTTATTGGAAAGTGAAATTCCGATCTCATGAGATTCAGTTAGGGGTTTTGAAGAGGAGAAATAATATCTATGGTTTGATTCATGAATGTGAGGGAAGAAATCTCACATTTCTATCTGCTGCCTTAGGCACAGCACTCACACTGCAAATGGGAACAATGCCTGAAAAAGTTTCACCACTTTATTTTGCCTTCACTAAGCAGTGGATTAAATGCTGCTGGCTTTCAGTTTCTCCTGCTGACACTACTCTAGACTGTGTACATAAGTAATTAAAACTGTTCCAGGGCCAAGGCAGGGACTTGACTGTGTTTGAAGAAAAGGATGTTTTTGCATGTTTTTAAGCTCAGCTTCCTCCCATGGCTATACTTGCTCTATATAGTACCAGAGAGGTCTCTGGACATTCACATGGGATATAGATTATGTTAATGTGTTTGTATGATCCCATATTCCCAGAGACACCAACTGAAACAGGGAATGAGACTTAAGAAAAAATACTTTTACTGTGAGGGTGCACAAGCACCGGAAAAACTTGGGCAAAGAGATTTCATTGTCCCAATTATTAGAATTGTTAAAAAATATGATTGGACACTGTCCTGAGCAGCCTGTTCTATTTGAGTTTGCTTTGGATAAGGGAGATGGCACTTCATAACATCTACAGAATTACAGAATGAAAAAGTGTTTTGGTTTGGAAGGGACCTTAAAGATTTCTCGTTCCAACCCCCCGCAGAGGCACCTTCCACTACACCAGGTTGCTCCAAGCCCCATCCAATTTGGCCTTGAACAGTTCCAGGGATGCAGAATCCACAACTTCTCTGGGAAACCTGCCCCAGTGCCCAACTGTGGCATACTTTGCAAATAAGCAACTTTCCCGATCCAGCTCTTTCCTTATGCAAATTCGTCACCTGCTGTGGATGAAGAATAATCCTGTGTTTTCCCTTACATTACTCAAATGAAGATGATTGTTCACTAAAAACCTTAAAAAAGAAAGAGACAATTTAATGACAGCAGCAAAAATTATTCCTCTGGGGCCTTAAAAAAATTATCATCATTTAATTTGAAGCAGCAGCACCAATAAAAAAAAGAATATTTTTTACTACGGCAGCTGTGAGGTTCAATTATTAGATGAGTAACCTGGTGAAATGAACTGAGAATGGTCAAACCCAATAAACACCCATTGTGAAGACAAATATGAGATGAAGAGCTGCTGCTGTCAGCACTAGGAGATGCATGGAATTATTAACAATAATTTAGTGGGACGGGTCATATCTCAACAAGTTAAATCAATAGCAGCACCAAAATCACTGCTGAGCGTAATTTGTAATGGAAGACTGGTATACCTGACCTTGGTCCTCTCTAACAAGCATGCCATCATTAACAGACTACCTAATAAAGGATAAAAGCATTATTTCAGACAGCCTTAGAAACTGGCTTACCAATTAAAACCTCATCATGTAGATTCACAGACTGGAGACAAAAAATTATCAAATGTTGTTGGCTTTTCTCATTTTGTTACCACCAACATTGCACAGATGTTGAGCTGTGGGTAAACCCCAGCTCATAGACGAGTAGGTAAACCATGATAGCTAAAAATTAGGTGAAATTAATAAGGGCTATATTTTATCCCCATTATTTCTGGAGAACTGAAACTACTCTGTGCATTAGAAAGGTGAAGACAAGTTTTGTTCAATCGTTGTCACTACCCACTCAGATTCAGGAGCTATGTAACCCTATTACCCCACACAAAAACTGTTTTCCTTGTTTGTTTGTTTGGGATTTTATTTGTTGATTTTGTTTGTGTGGGTTTTTTTTTCTTGTTTTAAATTCTCTTACAGAAGCTACATTATTGATGAATTTCAAACCATAGTTTGGTGATACTAGAGGAAAATACCTCATCTATATGCACGATGAACAACTTTCTCCCAGGAAAATCTACAGTATCTGCATCATACGCCTCCTGAAAAAAAAAAAAAGAAGAAAAAAAAAATAAAAAAATAAAAAAAAGGAGAGTAGTTCAATTTATAAAAGCATTTCATACAATAATCACAAAGTTTATAATTAAAGTCACATTTCTTATCATTTTAACACCAGCTATGAAAACTATATTAATTCTTACCTATTTTAGACTGTTATGTGTCTTTGCATCTCTGGTCACCTCTGTGCAAAATTAGAGATAACTGCAAAGGTCATATGAATGTTTAGATTTTTTTTATGGCATAGTAATTTTTTGGTGGCAGAAACTGTACAAGGTGTAATCTTACGGAAGCACAAGGTATGACTTTTCATCAGATTAAGATACGGATTTACATTCTATTTTCCCTTCCCTTCCCTCCCAGTTTCACGAAAGTTATACTTTCCTAAATGAGAGTCTAAAATTGAATTTAGAAATAAACATGTATATGTGAAGCATTTGAAAGACACCAACTGGTCATAAAGTCCTTAAGGCTGGAAAAAACCTCCAAGATCAAGTCGAATCTTTGACTGATGGAGGTAAAAATATTCTTGAGGCTGATCCAGTACAGGGGGGTCAAGACCACCAAAGAGCCCCAAACTCCTCCATGCTCCTTTTCCAGAAAGGTCTGGAAGAATGGGCTGTGTATGATCCATAAAAATGGATCACACAGATACCACAAAGCCCAGGTGGTGACCCAGGATCCTGCATACCCCACCAGCTGGATCCACACTGGAGCTGGGATTGTTGATCTTCCTTCCTTTCTTTCTCTCTCCCTCTCTTTAATCCCTCTCTATTCCCTTAAACCCTACCCCTTATTCAAAATCTACTACAATGTGTTAATACTCTAAGATCAGGGATGAATTTATACCAATTTCCTTCGCATGTGTATCATTTACTATTATAATTTTGTAAGTTTTTGTGGACCCCCTGACTGTTATCATTCCTTTTCCATCATAGGCATTTTTGAATCTTGTGTGCTCCCTTCCCCTTCAGAGTGGGACACCATAGTGACCCCCAGCATATATTGGTTCACAGAGATGTTCTTCCAAAGATGTAAACTTAGTACTTATCCACCTTGAACTCGCACAATTGCCTTCCAATTCTGGTAATTTTGATTCTTCTCTAACTGCTCCTACCTTGCTATATTGCTTCCTGCTGCAAGCATATGTAATTAAGGCCTACTAAGCAATAAAAACACAATAGTAATTTTTTTTTCCTACTCTCATTCCTGTGGAATCCTTTCATCCAGGGAGAGGGCCCACTGTTATTAACTGATCTCAGAGACAGTGAAGTGACTTGATGGAAACTGGAAGCAGAATATCAAAATGCAGGCACAGACAAGATGAGGAGTTATCAATGAGAAGGAAGGACTTTCCTTGTCACAGAACTCAGGTTTTCCTGTTGCTTACCAGCTGTTCCTTTTGACAGCTCACTCTCTAAAGACTTGGACAAAATACTGGAGAAAATGATTATTCCTCAAGGCAACACACCAGCAGATTATTAAGAGTCCCATGGGTTAAACCACTTAAGACAGAAGTATGTTGGCTACGATGCTTTTTTCCTCTTCGGTGTTTTCTGGAGCTGGACAGGTTTTATTAGATGCTTCAGTGATATGGAGAGGATTTAGGCACATTAAATTTATTCCCTGTTGAGCACCTCCAGGCAGCACATGACTGGAGTACATGATTTTAGCTTTTATCTCGAGCTCAGTGCCTGTGAATGGGAACTACCACCCTCTCACTCTAAATTTGCTTTAGGGCATTTACTGGCCTGCATGCCTTGATGGTGTCTCTTTAAATAAAAGAATTTATTAAAAGTGGATGCAAGGAAAACAAAACAAGTTTTCTTAGGATACATCACTGTGCTGCCAGACCAGCAGTAAAAGGGGCTTAATGAGCTGATGAAGCTCAAGGGATAAATTTATCAATGATCTCTGATTGGGGAACAGCAAAAATGTGATACAGGGACTGAATTATATTTTGAAAGTGAAAAAAATGAAATGGAGGAAACAAGGAAATTAAGGCATTCTGGATATAACTTGTTCAAACCTAAATTTTGTGTTTTGGTCAGCTAAATAGCACTTTATTCTTAAACTCGGTCACGCCTTCATAGATGAAGTATTGTTTTATTGTAAAAAAGTAAAATATCCTCTTTTCTGTTTCAATGGGGACAAAATCTCTTGCTTATATTGTCCTTTGTTTTATTTGGTAATCCTTTCCAGCTGTCTAGCAACTTGCATACATGTGGCACTTAATAAAAAGATACTTGTTCTAATGTAGTCTTTTTCATGACCTGCTGCAGCTAAACAAAAAATACATTGTTTTTAAGTCTTTGACAGTGGAAATAAATTTAGTGCACAGTTTTATTTTTATCCTTATTTCTGAACTGTCTTTTCCTGGTAAAATTGCCATGAAATGCAGGTCTTATATGTGTCTAAATAAAACGTGGATTTCTGACTTCATTTTATTTTTAATGGGTAGATGCAGCAATGAACTTCAAAGACTCAAAAGCAATTTTGTTTTCTTCTCTGGATGCAGCCAGAGCCTCAGACTGATTTTTTTTTTCCATAGTTCAGCATAGCTGCAAAAAATGCAAAATTTAGAAGTAACTTTTTAATGAGCTAAAATGTCAGGATTTTTAAACCTTTTAAATTCTGTTTTCCTCTGTTTTCATTTAATGATTATTAAAGGAGTCTTGAGCACTATAGAATGGTAATAGGATAATAAAAGAACCTAATGAGTTGGGACTGAACCCCAGAGATATTTGAAAATTTTATTATACATCACTGTAAGCTGCAGCACAGACACCTCAGAGAGCTGAGGTGAGGGAAAGGCGATGATTGTTTCCATCATCATTCCCAGCCTCACCTCCATCTTGCAATGGGGATAGGGCAGATCATGGTGCCATTGTGATGTTTCCACCTCACTAGCAACAGGTATCCCACTGTGTTGCGGTGTGTTTTTGTTCTTAATAGTTCATTGCTTTCACCCTTCATAGTTGGTTTATTCCTAAATTGTATCCTCCCCCTCAATTGTAAATCCTGCTCCAGACCAGCCCCTTGTTCCCAAATGTTCCCTGTTCCTTCTCTCACTGAATGTCAACTCTACCTTGTACCTACCCCTTGTTCCAGAGAGTTCACTGCCAATCATCTGTTATGTGAAGCCCCATTGGTTTGTTGGCTCTGTTCCCCTCCCCTTGTGTTCTCCATTGGTTTGTATATCGTAAATCCCGCCCTTCATCCTCCCCCGTATTTTCCCTATTGGTTAACAACTGTACCCGCCCCTTGAACCTCCCCTGTAAGTCCCTGCACTCTCTGCGATTTTGTCTTTCATCCCCGACCTTTCCTTGGAATGAGCCCCTTTGGAAACCACACAAAGATCTCTCTCTCATTCTTGTCTCTGCTTTCGGCGCTTCAGCAGCCCATTGTGCCGTAGAGAGCGAGCCCTGCTCTGCCATTTCCCAGACCGCTTCACCTCTGGGAATGGCCACTCTCGGCCCGTTGTCGGGAGCTAGTGGGCAGACTCGGCACCGTGTCACCACTGTACCCCCCTTCCCACAGGATGGGTAACTTGGGTGGCATAGTTGTCTTCAAGACATCTTTCACTTGGGAATAACAACTATTTTTCTTTCAAAATTTCATGAAAGCTTCCTGCCTTGTAGTTCAATAAGGCGGATGGGCAGCTGTTGTAAATTCAGAAAGCCCGATGGTGCGGTCAAAATAGATCCAGGAATCAGAAGCTTGGTGGTTGCTGGAGGAAGAAGGAGCTTCTCTTGGTCCCACTCACTGTAAGATCTGTGCAACAGCTCAGGAGATGGCACAAAACTCCTCCCCTGTTACCACTTGTCCCCGAGGCAGGTTAGCTGAAGGAAAGACTTAAACAAATGTTAGTAAATCCCTTGGGGTGGATTAGAGTGAAATGACTCTGAATGATATGAGGCAGATTTATTTTCAAACAATGTAATTGCAGTAGAGAAGAAGGTAAGTATGTGGCTGGTTTGGTTTGGTTTGGTTTTATTTTATAAAAACTATAAAAGTATCATGAAGAAAATATATAAAGAAAAAAAAGAGAAAGAACAAGGGTATGTAGTGGAAAGGAAACATATCACCACCTGTAGATCCAGAGATTTGATTTTTGTTATTTTGATGTCCATGATTAAAGTAAAGGTCACAGTCTTAATTTGTTGGTGAAGAGCCCAGGAAACAAGTTTGCCATGTTTTATACATTAAAATTAGCATGAGAACACCTAGATCCATCCCAAGGGAGAGAATTCTTTCTGTCTGATGCAACACTGAGTCGTGCAGTCTCCTGATGGAGAGTTTGGAGGGCACTTTGGGATTCCTTGGTGGTTTTGATCCTCCTCTATTGCTCTTGCCTGTTCCTTGACCTTAATTTGTGCCATGTGATGTGTCATGGACCTGAACAGGAAAATTGGCTCCACGTAGGTGGTGCCCTACCATTGTACAGCCCTCCCATTCCAGGCATGCCCTTTTCTAGCTTGCCCACTTGAATGGTTATCAGTTTTTAATGCTTAAAATAATTTAACTTCTTACTGCTCAGGCTTCTAAAATTTTCTTCCCCTTCTTCTTTCTAGTTCCCTTCCCCTTCCTTCTTTCTTTTTCTTTTTTTTCCCAAACTGAACCTGAAAACTGAGACTGTTCCAATTTATTTAGTGACATTTTGACCTTTTATTGTATTTCTGTGTATGTGATAAGTACCTGTAGCACTGAAGGGAGGATAATGCAAGATATGGTAGATCTAAATAAATTCCATTTTTATTCACACACAGTGGTTTACACCAGTGATAGCTCTGTTTTTTTTTTTCCTGTCATGGATTTCTAAAGAAAATTTTGTGTGCACACATCTGTAGAATGCAATAGAGGTTTTAGAGAGCAATGTTATACAAACGATGTTGTACCTGAAAAAAACTACTACTGAAGCACATCTTTGTAGGGCAAATACTTAACAACTGCTTCCTGATCAAATTCATGGGACTGTCAAATTTTTGGGACCTTATAATTTTCTCAGATGTTTCTCTTGTCACATTTAGCCAAAGTTGAGAGAGTTTGACACAGGTGAGTTTATGAATAACCAGTAAAATTGGCCCTGTGTATTTCTCTGCAGTGCACACCATCCCCAGGCCTTATGTTTTAGCCATTTGTGAATGTGTATCCCTTAAGGAACAGCAGCTGTCCAAACCAAACCTGAATTAAACACAAACATCCAAAAAAAAAAATCCCACAATATTTCATTTGTCTTACCACTCTCAAGGATTTAGTAGTATTCATAGGAGAAGTGAATTTTGACGTGGAATTTGAGTGCCAGAGGTATCAAA
Source organism: Peucedramus taeniatus (assembly GCA_013400575.1). Taxonomy (NCBI): domain Eukaryota; kingdom Metazoa; phylum Chordata; class Aves; order Passeriformes; family Fringillidae; genus Peucedramus; species Peucedramus taeniatus. Next base: position 20,070 of record WBNO01016594.1, read on the forward strand.
CAACCCAGGACTCCACACTGTTGTAAGAAAGGTCCTGTACATACACTTGAAACAAGATCAGGCTAGACCAGTAGGTAAGTGTTCATGACAATTCATCTTAAGGGTGCTTTGATGAGATGCTTCCCAAGGTTTGCCTTTCAAAATGCAGTGAATTATTCATGAACTCTACAGGTTGATTCCATCTCTACGAAAAATTGATGACCTCTTTATTCAGTTCTTTGCTACTGTCAGCCTCCTCAGGGCTCAACAACTGTTTTATTAAAATGTCATTCCAACTACTGTGCACCATGGAATATAAACTTTTCCAGAGCTAGGAAATGAGCTAAATCACATTTTGATTTTTCCAGTATTATTGGATATTATATCAATAAAATAGAGCTGTCATATCAGTATTAAAGGTCATACATAATTTTGCTGCAATCTGTGGGACAAAGGAAAACAAAACATAAACACCTAAAGTTTAACATATGATTAAGTCTTCATTTCTCTGTAATACAGAAATCAGAATGCTTTAATTATAGGGAGAAAGATTTATAAGTGTCTATTCCAAGATGTTAACTAATGCGCTTTTCCCATGAATCATAGATAGAACTCTTCTTTATTTAATAAAAATTATCTCCCTTTCATGGCCGTTTTATGAAATGGATAAACATCAAAATATCCAAAAAATACTTGCTTTTGAATGTGTAGCCAGAGTTTCTTACTGGAACACAACTTACTTGCTCAGATTATCTAAGAGAATCATCCCAGTGTGAAGAAGAGAAAGAGTGAGAAAATTATATTTATGAAAAGTTTTATTTCAGACTAATCTTGCTAATATTCAGAATATGAGCTTGTGAGTTAGAAACTTCAATTATCCTATTTCCTCTCTATCTTTCCTGCCTCTCCACGATTCTCACAAGCTGTTGTCAGTCTTGGTAAATAAAACTGGTGATTAAAGAGCCACAGTCTAGTAACTGCTGGAACTTGAACCTCTCATTTGCATGAGAATAAAGCATGGAAAACAGAAGTTATCACATTCTCAATTCTACTCACTAGAGCAGGGTTGTGTGGGTTTTGTTTTCAATTTTTTTTTTTTGATGGAGTTATTTTTAATTATATAAAGCAAATCATGTACAAAAAATAAAAAGGATGGGGGCTTTAATTTTCTTCTGTAACAGCTTAGCAAATTCAGATTCTGGTTGGGAAGTGATAAGGGTTTCCTGTACGGGTTCCCTGCTGTAAGCGGAACAAAAAATTGTTCAACACAGAGACCTGTGAGACAACAAATCCACATGACACACTGGGGAGAACTTATGGAGATAAAGACACATTTCTATTTACTGTGAAAAATATTGTTTGAAAAGATCTAATTTCCAGATAAGATCACTTCTGCAGAGCATGAATATGAGAAAAATGCCTCAGGCCTCAAACCAGATTTGAGCTCAGAGTTTATGCTTCTAATTTGTGATCACATAATACTCACACAACTTTGCCACACTCCAGCTTGCTGTTGCTCAAATGCTGTGATTGAAAAAGTCCTCATTTTTGCATTGCACTGCCATTCTGAGACCTCTAGCCAGCCTGCACTTCAATTGCCAGTATGTAAAAAGGTGCAGGTCATCTTTTAGATTGGTCAGGTAGGTTTAGATGAGATAATGGGAAAAAAATTTTTACAATGAGTTGACAAGCATTGGAACAGGCTGCCTGGGAAAGAGGTAGATGCACTATCCCTGGAAGAGTTAAAAAAATATGTGAATATGGCTCTTGAGGGCATGATTAGGTGACCATGGTGGTGAGGCTGGCTTGACAGTTGCACTTGATGATTTTAGAGATCTTTTCTAACCTTTTCTATTAATTCTAGATTCTATGACCTGACTGAGCAATGCACTATATGCAACCTTCTTGGTCAACAGGTATTTGAACTCCAAATCTAAAATCATGAGCTCCCCACACCATTGGATGAATTATGACAGTCACAGCACGCAATCTTTGGAGCTCAGGGTCTGGGACCTGGGGTTTATGTGAGGTGAGTTGTGTTTCAGGTGCCTGTACTCATGTGACTGTTGAGATGCTGTGTGACTCTGTGTCCTTGAGCCCTAAGCTGCAAAATCGTAACTGCTCATTTACTCTTCCTCAGCTAAATCAGTAATAGTCCTTCAATTCATCTGCTATCAGTTATCCATGGATGATAAACCTTGTATTAAAAAAATAAAAAAAGGAAATTACTTTACTCTATGTATTTTTAAGTGATCTGAGCCAATAACATGCTAACAGCAGAAATCAGGCTTGAAGATATAATCATATATTGCATGGACAAAGAGAAACCAAACAGCATGATCCACAAAGGGATTTAGATTACTAGAACTAAACAGCCGTGTCATTCAGCTGCTCCTCCAGCCCCACCTGAGGGTATTTTTTTTTTCCCTACTGCTTTCACACTGGGTACTTTCAACACTTTTCAACAGAAAACTAAGAATTTATGGTCTAATGCTGCCTAGAGAAGCCATTAGAGTGCATCTTTCAAATGCACAGCTACTGAATCAGACATCATAAAATCAAAGAGAAAGACAATATTTCAATTTACTCTCTTTTCTTGACATTATTTTTATGTAACACCTTCATGGCTTGCTACAGACTTCTTGTGTAGTGAAACACTTTGTTTTTCTCTGATACTTTTCCCGTTTCTGTGCATGTGTATTTTACTGAGCTTTAAATTAATTTTCCAAAGGCGGCTAGCACTATTTACTAGACCACACAGACACAATTTGTCAGGAGACTGGTAATTCTGGGTTCATAAAGAAGCATCCAAAATCAGTTGGGAACTGCATAAAATATCCACGCTTAGCCAGATTCTATTAACATCTGATAAACCAGAGTTGTCTGCAGTTCCCTTTAATTCTGAGTGATTGTTTTGCCATGAGCAGCATGGTTACAGCATTCCTGTGTCCCAGCAGCAAGGTAGTGTTTGTATTAATATTAGGAAATACTGTAGAAAAGTCTGTCTTATTAGGTCTCATATTGCCTGCTGGCTCTGAGACCTCTGAGAAATCCCTGGACAGCAGCTGGAGCATCAAGTGGAACACTGGAAGTTAATTCTGAGTCATTCAAGGCTTATTCTGAAAAAAGAAAAACCTTTTTTCTTGTAACTAGTTGATGGGAATAAGTAGAGTTTCACTGCATTCACTTGGACTGCATTGATTTGCCTGGTCTGAGGACACAGCTTCTGTGTTACACTGAATTAAAACAACACAAAAAAAACAACAAAAAGGCAGACCTGTGGGGATTTGTTTCATTTTATTTTGGGTTGGATTTGTTAGTTTCTTTTCTCCACTAGAACTGCTAAAATTATTGTCATTTCAGCAGCTCAACATTAAGTATTCACCTACTAGAGAAATCAATGTCTGGTCAGTGACACACAAAACCTTCCAGAGTTTTAGGATGACAGATTGCTCCATAAACTATGCCAGAGATCAAGGAGTGGGCAGTGCATGCAAAATTGTGCCAGCTACTGAAATGAAGTGGCATTTTCTCTTGTCTTTCTACGTGGGCATCATAAAAGGTCTCCAGGAAAGACACTTGATGATTGACAGTAGGACTTCACGTGTTGTGTACAGCACATGTATTTGATGACCTTCATCTGCTGTTCTGTTAAAAGAGCAAAGTCATTATCTCCTTCAAAAGGCAATGGTGATATATAAAATCTCATTTTGTACTGAGATGCCACAGAAGAGGTATCTCCTCTGCTGGTCCTTGGAGATGGGACTTGTCTTTTTTTTCCTGCATGTTTTAGAGACTACAAAGGGCATTGAGTAACAACACAATGGCTTAGAATCCAATAAGGATTCTCCCTTTTCTCCAATAAAATAGAGGCTTTAGAAAAGCTGGTATTTTGGTATAAATCCAATTTAAATTATGGATGAATTAGCAGGGAAGATTGTGAATAGATGTTCACTTGTCAAAGAGTGGGGAACAAGCTCTAAATGCACCTTCAAAATTTAATAACGAAACTTCTAATTCCCTCTGACAAAAATGGGTAAGGGGACAAAACTGGAAAACAACAAAAACATTTGCATATACTGTAAGTGCAACTGTATCCTTGAGACATGGTATACAGAATTTTACACATAAGCAGACACACATATGTTCACACATGTGTGTATGGCCTTTTTGAAGATATAATTCCCTATTTCTCTGCTTTGCTGCTGACCAGGGTTAGGTTCAGCAAACTTCTGGCAGGAGCATCTCTGTGCTTGTGCTTGAAGTTCCAGCACAGCCCTGATGCATTTTCTGTGCTATGTCTGGTCTCCTTCACTGGAAGGATCTCTGCCCCTTGTCTTTAAGCTTTCCCTGAATATTCTGTTTAGTTGGAATTCATGTGATTTATGTCCAGTCTTTGTTTCTAGGCAGACACCTTTCTACATTTTAGGCTAAACAATAGGCAATAGTGAAAATTTAATCACACTGTATTGCTAAGCAGGTTATCATCCTGATTAGAGGGCAAAGGTTTCTCTAAAGCACTCAGGTGCTTAAGGGTAGTTCCACCCACCACACTTGATGGTCAGTAGTGCCAGGGAGTCCAACCTGTAATATTCCACTGCATTCCCCTTAACCAACACAAAGCCTCATGAGAGAGTAGGCAAGAAAATCAGGGACACAGAAAGAGAGAACAATCAATGTGTTAGTTCTACATTTCCTGTTCTGATTATGTTAAATTTTGCTTCGCTTTAATTGTTTTTGAATTTTTTGGGGTTTGTTTTGGTTGGTTGGGTTTTTTATTTGTTTTTGTGTGGGTTTTTTTTTTTTTGTTTCTTTCTTTCTTTCTTTCTTAAAAGATACAAAGGTTTAGATTACATAGGTGAAGAGGAATGATGTCTTTGTCTAGTGTAGAACTCATGATGACAGAAGACTGTCAGAGAACCCTGGGTAGAGTTGAATATAGGTCAAAATGTGTATTATAATTTTAATAGTGTAAATATCCTATGGTACATATTATATAATAATATGAAATAA
>WBNO01016595.1:0-43423 GCA_013400575.1 Peucedramus taeniatus
AGATCCAACCCCCAACAGATGTGAAGAATAATAAGGACCAGAAACTTAATGAAATTTTGAAAATATTCATAAGCAAAACTGTTCAGAAATCTGAGACCTATATGAGAGAGCAGTATTGAGTTGTGAGTCAAATTCAGTCAGTGTGAATTGATGAAGTTTCGCAAAGACAGATGAGGTTAAAGGAGTCCTTAATTTTTGCCCTGTTATATAAGAAATTAGGCAAATTGGCAACATTCTGTTGTTGCCAATTCTAACTTTCTAACTTTCTAAGAATATTGCCAAAGCAAGTAGAGATGTGGCATCAGCAGTGTTGTCAAAATAGCTAAATTTTGAACAATGTTACTTTGAATCTTTAGTATATTATGTTGAAAACCAAGACATGTAGCAGGAAGATTTTCTTTTTCCTTAGCCCCTGAAAACACAGCTTTCATGTGATATGCTTTAAGGGATGCCACCATAGTGTTTCTACTGTAAATTGTCTTTTAACATTCTGATCAGAGACAAAACAATGTTGTTCCCTAGCTAATATTTGTACCTATTTCTTGGGATATAAAAATGCCAAACCAGAGTGAGATCTGAGGGAACATGAAACCTGGACTTCTCTGTGAGCAGTAAAGCAAACTGTAGAATACTGAAGTTAGAAGTGCTGTGAACACAAGGCTACCAAAAGGAAAAGAATCCTCATTTGAAGCCAGTAGCAACAAAGCTCCCCATGTGTTGGAGTGATGCCCTGTCACTGTGCCAGTTTCATTGCTTTCTGTACATTAACATGAATTAAAATGAATTAACACTGCCTCAGGTCTTCAGTTTCCTTTACAGACAGAAATAGGAGAGCCCTTTTGATGGATCTACTGTATTCAGTTAAGCTGAAGCCAAAGTGGATCAACCAAAAGTGGATCAGCCAGAGACATGGAAGATAGAAGCAAACAGGAGGAAAATGGGGATGTTGCTGGAGATGATGAACATTCAGTTAAAAATAAAAGCCAAACTTGGACTTTATTAGGCAGCTGATATTTGCTAATGTAGAATAAGTGAAGCTGCAGAGCATGAATGAATTGCCTTTAGAAGAAAATGAATTTTAAGGAAGGACTAAAATGTGAGTCATGTGTCAGAGGTAAAATGTCTCCTGCATTGCTTGTCCTTCTGCTACTCATGGTACATCTAGTGCTGCTCTCAGAGAATTAGCATTTCTAACATGCCATTACCCTCAGCTGCTCTCCTGTCTTACTTCCCACCATTTCTGTTGTGGTAGAGGCCAGAGGCTTGCACCAAGTGCTCCCTGCTGTGTGGAGCCCTGTGCAAGCATCAGTCAGGGTTCCCACCCTGAACGATTTGCACTGCAACAAACAATCATGGTATGCAAATGAAACAAGCAAGTGGATGGGCAGGAGGGCACGAAAGATTGTAGACAAAATTAGAGGCTACTTTATTATGGTCTGATTATGTGCAAAATTCCTTTCAACAATCCCTTTAGCCCACAGAACACTATCTTATCTGTCACTTCAGATGGTGACAGTTGAGGTTTGTCATGTTGCCACCAAGTTTCATTAGATGTGAAAGTGAATTTTAATCAAATGTTGTTTCCCACGTGGATTGTACTTTTAGCAGGCAGTGGTATAGTGGTCTTTGTAGCATCTCTCCAGTCTGTTTTCTTATTACACCACTTCTTATCTCCTAATAGTACCAATCAAATAAAAGATGTCCTGTCTTGAGCAGCAACCATAAACAAGAGCAGGGCAAGCATGCATGATAATGTTTTCCATTCCCTTCTGAAACTTCAAGCATTTTCACCCTATGGATTTACTGAGATAGGTGAGGTCTCAGTATTTAATGTTACCTGTGGTTTTCCATGCCCATTCCCTCCATTTCCCCTTCCATCAGCATGATCTTCTGCTCCTTACCATGCTGGACAAACACTTCCAAGGATAAGCATTCCTTCTGCCAGGTCTTTTTCTTGGAATCAGTGATGTATTGTACAGATTTGATAACCTGGCTAACTGACAGTAAAAATGCACATCACTGATCTAGTCCATATTAACTTCTTAAAATAGCGAAGGTAGAAACAATTTTATCTGGGCTTTTCTGGTCACTGTTCCATCTCTGTGTTATGTGCATCTGACCTGTACCTATCCACATTTTGCTCAGAGACACTAATTTAAATGAATTTCTTAACATTATGTCTTTATTTATATAACCAATGTAGCAATGATAGCTAAAGTTGGCATGCAAAACAGGGTGACTCACTCGTCAGTGTGACTTTTTTGATGATGTTTTATTTTACTTAAAAATGATACTCTTGTTTCAGTGGCTCTTGAATACACACTAGGTACTCTGAATTTCTCTGTTGGAACTGTGTGTCTCAAATGTCTTTAAAGCTTAGGAGTGAAGAGTAAATGAAGTTAAGATGCAGACTCTCCTAGGTGTTGTTAGACTGCTATTTAAAATGACTTTTTTATGGCTTTGGTTTTTAGTATTCTTTGCTTCTCAGAATTGCATTTCTTCACATACTGTTTTCATATAACCTGCACTCTAACACAAAGGTTGAAAATATATTTGCTAAAAAGATCAGCCAGAAAACAAATAAAACTGTTTGGGTTTTTTTTTTTTTTTTGGTGTGTTTTGTTTTTGTTGGTTTTTTTTTATTTTTTGGGGGGGGTTGTTGGATTTTTTGTTTGTTTTTTTTTGGGGTTTTCTGTGAGATTTCATTACAGAGGGGAATATAAAGCTCCATGCACTTATAAGGTTTCCTGTTGGGAAGATGAATGCCTGTGCAGGAGGCACAGCCTGCTTGAGATTTTGCCGTGTGATGCCCTCATACATATTTTTATCTAAATGTACATTAAATTTTACAAATAACAGCAAAACAAGTAACAATTAGGGTGATTGAGAAGTCAGGCAGGTCTGCAGGAGACTGCTGGTGATGTCATTCCATTTGCCTTAGGCTGATATTAGTAATGTGCTGCCCTTCATTCCTGGAAAAAACGTGGAAGCCCTGAATGTGTGATGCTGGGGGTTAAAGGTGCAGTGCAGGCTTTGCATTCAGAGATGTTTCTCACTGTTCCTGTTGCAATGCCAGCTGTGCTCTCCTCCTGCACATTGGGGATCTGTTTTCATTAAGTGTGGGGACCTGTGATGGAGACACCACTGGCTCTTGGTCTGTAGATTTGTTAGCCTGAGAGGAAAGGATGTCACAGTTCTTTGAAAAACCCCCATTATTGTGGCGCTCCGGTGACTGTCATCTGATATCCCAGGTGAGATAAGTGAGATGTTGGAAAACATTAGAAAACCTTTAAACCCATATACTGGAACACTTTCAGACGAGCCTTTCAACAAAACCTATGGCTCTTCTCCCAGAATGGTCTGGGTAACCTCTGGTAGCAGCCCTGCAGAAAGTAACTTGTTATAGATGATTGAGATAAAGGCATTTGAATAATTAGCTTTGATCTAGACCTGCCTTGGTCTAGTAAAATATTTAATGATTTTCATTTTGAGATGGAGCTGAGCGCATTTGGTGACTTTAACTGTGTGAGTAGCTTATGAAATGAGGCTGCTATTGAAGAGCTTTTTGGACAGGCCTAGACGACAATGAATAAATAGCATTTATTAATTTTGTGCGTAGCTGCTGGTCCATGGTCTCGCTAATTACCCTTATGCCATACGTGGTTTGCTTTGTGGCTTTCCCCCCTACTATAATGAGGTTAAGAACAAATTTTCTGAACAATGCTAATGGCAGCAATGTGCACAGTACTCATCCATGTCTGTCAGTGTCTGCAGGGAGGTGTCAGAGCATGGCCCAGGCTCTGTTTGGTGGTGCTGAGCAATAGGACAAGAGGCAAGGGCAGAAACTGATATCCAGGAAATTCCACCTGACCATGAGGAAGAACTTCTTACTATGCATTGATCATGCACTGGAACAGGCTGCCCAGAGAGGGTATGGAGTTCCCTCACTGGAGATACTCCAGAACCTTGTGTACACAGTCCTGTGCTCTGTGCTCTGGGATGGCCCTGCTTGAGCAGGGAGGTTGGAGCAGATGATCCTCCCTTGTGGTCCCTTCCAGCCTGCCCTGTTCTGTGATTCTATGTATACCATGTGTTACTTAAAAACTAGCTTCTTTTAATAATGTAGAACAATTATTAGAACAATTATGTGTTATTGAAATATTTCCTCAGTCTGGGAAGTCACAAGAAATAACATAAGATCTGGTATGATTTTAACATATGCCTTGCTTTTTCTTTCTCTGTTTAGTTATTCTTTCCTGTAAGTCCTTGTCAGTGATTTGGCAGCAATGTTAGAAGTGGAAAAATCTAAGAGTATCTGTCAGTAAGAAAAAGCAGCTTGTAACATGAAGTGCCTACTCAAAATACATATTTTTATTACTTTTTTAATGCATTCCACATTTTTGTTGCTTTTGTGGATTAACATGTTACATGGAATGCAAACATGAGAAACCGTGTGGGCAGATTCCTAGCAAGTGATGCGAGCTGTGTGAGAAGGACACCCTGGGGACAATGACCTCTGTGAAATGCTCATGAACTGCAGAAGATGAAGTACTCAAGTGTTGTTATTCACAACAGAGGCTGACAGAGCAGATTGTTTTTGCATGGTGCCCTTACTCAGCTCCTACGAAATGTACTTGAATGGTGGCTAAGAGGGTCTTCAGGATTTATTTATGGACCCTCTCACAGTAAAACTTATTTTTAGCTTACAAAAGAGCAGAGTGCACTTTTCAACAATATAATTTCTCTGTTGTTGTTAACTGTTTCTAACCAGATCTAGATTAAAACAAGGATTACGCTAATCTCAAGGACCAAGAAAAATTTAGCTAAAGTGTTGTGAGGAAGTGTGAACAAGAAGCTATATTCAAGCTTCTTGTAGCTTGAATATACCCCCTTTCTACTTGTTGTTCTGAAATTTCTACACTTTCAGCATAAATACAGAAACTGCATTCATTACTAAGCATGGCACTCAAGTAACCTCAGGTGACCAATTAGTGGTAATTGAAATGCTGGGAGTAGATTCTAGACACCTGTATCCAAGTCAGCATCACTAATTTCAGGGAGGGGACTCCAGTAAACTGAAGGGAAGGGGAGCAGTGTAGGACCTGTTCTTGACCCAGCAGCATCGTGTGGCCTAAAGCAGGAGAACTTTCAATGGTAAGTACCCAGTAATATTCCTAGTCAGAATTCCCTTGCAGTTCCCTGGATATAATGCAGGTTGGGGGGGGGTGCTTTGCTGTGATTACCAGGATGTACCCCTGCATGGAGATACCTTTCATACCAAACCTGGTTATACCTAAAACATTGTAATGATATTTCATGGTGATCTATGGTAAATGGTTCCAATTCAGAGTCAAATGATGATCTAGCAGTGGCATGGCAAGTCAGAATACTTTTAATTCTCTTTTCTAATAAAATATAAACAGTCTTGGATTTAGGTTGGGCTGAGTAGGTACAGGAGTTACCACTTTACAACCAGGGCTGTCAAGTTTAGTGTGCATATGTAGACTTACTAATTTAATATTGAATCCTCAATTGCCCTTCTGTAAATGCTTTTAAAAATAGACAGGGATCGCATCTCACAGGTCAAGCTATCTGCATTTATTCCCCTATTTCACACAGTCTCACACAAATGCACACCCACTCTTTTATTTTCTGTGTATTACAGAATTAATTCATACAGGGGCTGCAGTGGAAGCTTGGGATTTAAGCTATTGCCAAATGGCCTTTGTAAATTGATAGATATTCCTGTCACAGGAATGTCACTGGTGGCTATGCAACTCTTCTCTTCCCCTCCTCTAGTTGCACTCTAGCAAATCTATTTGCATCCTTTTATACTTTGTGGAGGGGAAGAACTTGACTTTCTGATTTTATTATTTTGTTTTGTGTTCTCAGCATGCTGTAGCAAGCTCAGTGTCTGAGCTGTGCACTTTGGTAGGTGGGGTCACAGGTGTGGGACCTTCAGTGCTGCAGGAGAGGGGACTGCAACAGAAACCCCCCCATTTCTTAAAGACAGCTAGGAGCATGGGCATCCTAACCACTGTTTTTGTGATATGCAGCCTAACAGGTATAATGACCCTTAAAGTTACCTCATATTTATTTCAGAAGTTATGTCAAAATGTTTGAGCTTTTCTTTAACTTTCATCCCTCTTTTCTCTTGCTTTCCAGAAGGAGTGTTGCTAATGAGTGCTCCTTTCAGCAGCTTAGTTCTGTGCTCATCTTGCAGGTTTCTGATGCCAGGGGCGTTGCTCACATGATGAGTGATACATCCATAGTCTCAAGCAGCCTACAGGAAAGATGTCTGGCAAAGCTGGAATGCAAAATACAATAACAAAGTCTAAAATTGTAATAATTATTCCCATTAAACACATGTTATCAAAGCAGTTATTTACAATTAGTTTCCCTTGACAGCTCTTCACAGGAAAAAAAACCAAAACCTCAAGATTCCTATCCACTGAACCAAATCCCAGTGTAATTATTCCCATGTGATAGTAGTGAAAGGAATATGACTGCAGAGATAAAACCTAAAATCAAAGTCTGTCTCTGTGGTTTTGTTCCAGAACTGAGGAAAGTGAGGGCAATTAGTTGACCTAGAGAGGATTTACTCACGGTCCTAATCTGGTTTTTGATGTCTGCTGCAAAACAGTCCTGAAATCTGATTCATTTACAACCACAGGTAATGAGCAGCCTGGAATTCTAAAGGTGTGCTCGTGAGAGCTCCCTGTACAAGCCTGGGTTCCTGCCCACAAGGCAGACGCTCTGGAATGAAAATGTCCTTCTACTTTCTTATTCTTGTTTGTATTTTGAACATGGGCGAGAAATGTCACTTCTCAGTTCATCTGTGTGCTAGCTCCCCTTGTGTACAGCTGCTACAAAGAATCTCCCTCTGTTTTTAAGATGCACAAATTGGCAAAAGGTTGTGGCTCTTACCACATCTGACGGATCTTTATAGAGGTTCCCCAGATACTCCCTATAGAAAAGAAATGCTGCAGAGAGGGAGATATTTATGATGCAGTTTCAGGAGACTCATTAACTTCCACAACATGGATGAACTTCAGGTAAAATAAACATTTAAAGGGCAGCCTAACATTTTAAGGGACAGGTGGCAAGAATAATTTGTATCTGCGGTAATATTTATAAACATGGCATTTAAGAAACGTCAGATGCTGTACAAAAACTTGTCACTATTTGGTTGCTTACTAAACAGGAGGAAAAATTGTTAGTAATTAGACCATGCAGAAATCTGGAGTTCTCTGGGCTCTGTATGGGTCTGGTCCAGCTAGCGAGAGCCCAAGCCCACACGGAGCTGCATGGACTGAAGATAAAAGACCAGAAGCGCTCTTCCCCACGTGGGAGCGAGTATCCTGTTTATTGGCCTGGAATGGGACACTGCTGGCCACAGCAACCACCCGGGCAGGAAAGAGGCTGAACCTTTACCTGCAGTGGGGTTTTGTACCCCAGGGGATGGAGGCGGGGAGAGAGGACCGTGGGCAATGGGATAACACTGGGGTGGGCGTGGGGAGGGGTATCCATGGAGCACCAGGTGTGTAGAAAGGAGTGCATGGGGAGAAACCATGTCATCACATGGAAGGGGGAATAATCTACATGACATACCATACTCTGTAACATTTTCCCAACACCTAATACAAAGACCACAACTAAATAAACTATTTAGTGCAATATAACAAGACCATGCGAAAATAAGAGATATCTAATGTCCTACCTAAGGAGCAGAAATGGATTGTTTATTTCCCAGGTCAGAGCAAAACCAACAATAACAGCAAATGGACTTTTTTTTACTCTCCTTCCTTAGGTTTTATTTTAATTTTCTTTAATTTTCTCACACTTAGAATGAGAAAATGCAAAGTGGGATATTTTTGAATTGCTAGGGGGAGGTGTTGGTGGGTTTTATTGCCAGCGCTAACTGTGCAGTGGGAATATCCACATTCCTGTAAACTGAGGATGATAGTGATACTGGGTTACTTTTCAGTTTAATTTTTGCTCAAGCTAGTTCTGCATCATTACATCTGTGAATTTAAAACAGGTACTGGTTTAATACCTTTGCAGGGGTTGCCAGTTGTTCCTTTTAGGAAATCATCAACTGTTAACACTGATGTCCTTGATTATAATTAACCAGTGGCTGTTGACAAAGGCCAGCAGTCTGATTTGTTTCGGGTGAGGTGGCTCTTTGTTCCTGGCTTGTGTGTCCCCCCAGTGTAAAGGCTCAGTGATAAAAATCTAGTTATCAGTTTTACTGAAGAAATAATTGTCAGTGGAGTATTCAGTTTGTTTTCTCTTTCCAACACTGGCATTGGCTTTGGAATGCCAGCAGGGAAAAATAAATCCAAGCCAGGCTTTTCACCTAATCTTGTTTTCTCCTAATCCATGTTGTCAGGCCAGTGGCACATGAACAACCATGTACTTGCTATGCAAGGTATTGTTTGTGAAGCTTTTTTCTGCAGGGTGAACCTACGATATCAAGGTTGATTTTTGTCAAATGTTTTTGTTTGCTGTGTTGATGTCCCAGATTACCAAGGGGTTAGACACCATGACTAGCAATGTCTCTTCAAGTCAGAGACTTGAAGTCTGTTTCTTAATTAAAAAAAAAAACCCAACAAAACGGATTAAAAGCTGGTCTTACTGTCCTTTGCCTGTGTTTAACTGAGTGAGGAGTAATTGTTCATTAGATAGAAACATAGCAAATTTTAAAGGTTTTAACCTAAGAGTAAGTAAATTCAGATTGAAGACTAATTTTTAATGATCAAAGTAAATGACAAGTGGTTTTTTAAATTCAAATTTAGTCCTTAATGCTTTCTATTCTAAAGTAGAGACTGACATAGTTGAGTCATTGAGTTTGATGCAGAATTTACAAACCTAATCTGGATTAAATTTTGGAAAGACTTGTGTAAACTGTGAGTTACTGGGGTAAAACTGGATGAGGTTAGAGAGCTCCTGTGTGGGAGGTGCAATGTCAGGAGCAGTGGGGCTTTCTGCCCTTAGCCAGTAGATACAAAGAACTCCTAAAAAATTCCTTTGGGCATGAAATTGAAGTATAATGTATTGCAGGTATAGGGGGGTTTGGGTCAGTGTAAGGTCATCAGTTATATTGTACCAAGTAAGTTAAATGTTGGAATAATATCATAAATTAAAGTTACAGCTTTGTTGTCCTTCCCTGAAGAAGCTGAATGAGTAAATTCACTTGTGGTGAATTTAATCTCTGGCTAGCCATTAGAACGGCTCCAGTACAATTGATTGTAATAGTCTTGAAAAGTAAATAGTTTATAAAAGCAAAAACCTTGAAGGAAATTACAGAAGGCATAATGGCTTTTTGAGAGGGGTGCCTTTGCATCCATATATACTTTTTTTTAATCCAACAAAATTAAATTGGTCTGTTAGTTATTTCTGCAATATTTTGTTGTCTCCTGCAATCCAGTGAATCGTGAATGAGTGTTTTTCCAGGCAGAGCTGCAGGGGTCTTCTTGATTGCCAGAATATTTGTTAGAGGGGAGGAGGGTGTCCTCAAATACTTTTTTCTTCTCTTCTTTTTTTAATAGAATAAAAATTTTAAAAAGGAAAAAAAAAAGTTAAAAGTCATTCTCTGCTTGCAGTTGCTATGGCTGAAGGGCCCCCACTTTCGTCATTTTTGGAGGCATCAGAATTGTTACTGGCTTTGTCCCCACTGCAGGCAGTGACAAGGGCTAAAAAGGAATCACATCCTGTTTCATAGAATTGGGTGCAGTGACCTGTAGTTGCAAAAGATGCACCTCAAGTCAATGTCTGAGATCTCCATAAGCTTTTTTTTTCTGCATGCCCTCACTTTTCCTTTTTGCGGTATGATTTATGTCTCATTTTCTTAATCACCTTGTGTTTTCCTTTTGTTCTTCTGTGACTCTTTTGCTCTTCCCATGTTCTCAGTTCTTCCTGTGCTTTTCTTACTCAGAAGTCTGCACTGAGAAATCTTACACTGAATCTCACTTGCTGAGGTAGAATCATGTGTTTTCTCTCTCTTTGGGAGAAGATTATCCAGACAACTGACATGTGAAATGTCTCTGGAAGGTGGGGTGCCCAAAACATTCACCAGCTATGGTACTCAAAAGTTAGCCTGTCTCCACTTCAGCTGACATTGAAAACCTTGTTTGATCTTGGATCCTAATTCTTCTGAGTCAGATGTGTCTGGATACTGCTTCTGCACTTATCTCTCAGTCTTAAACAGCTCATGATGCCCAGAGTCACAGCTACCCTCAATTTTTCACACTGGTATTGTTTAATCTGAGAAGCTGAGAGGGGCAATGGGGGAAGGCAAATCAATTAGAGATGCTTAAGTGTCTCTAAGAAAACAGACATGTTGCCCTTACAGGACTTTTGGGATACAATTTTTGGGGTTTGACTCTTCCCAGCTGTGGTATAAGACACTTCAGGGGGGTTGGATGATGTGGGTAGCAACATATCATACACTGTGCTCTCAGAATTGCTGATTATGGAATGTAAGACCAAAAAGAGCTTGTACATTCTGATCTTTTCCCCAGGCTTTACTTTCTTGTGACCTTCTCATGACCTGACTTACGTTGCTCTGCGTGTCATTAGCACATGCTTTATATTCCTTGTCACAGCAAATTCAGCTTGCTATGGGGAGCCATGGATATTATAATAACAAACAGGAGTGGGTAATGGACTGCAGAAATTAGTGTAGAGAATTGGCCTCACTCCACAAATCACCCACCCATTTATGTGCTGGCTCTTGTAATATTTATGTGAAGGTGCTATATGAATGTATTTGAGCATTTTTATGTCTAGGCATCTCCCTATAATCCATTCTTCAGTCCACGTGGGAAAGAAGTCTTCAAACTTGGAGGTGAAATCCAAGGAAAGAGTCAGTGTATTAATTAGTTTGTTGGAGTATAAAGATTGTTAACCACCTATCTGATTATTTTAAACTTGTAATTTGGAGACATTTCCACTCTCTGTGAAGCTGGAAAACTAAATGTGGGAAGATATATGTAATTATTTCACTATTGAAATGGTATTGATACAGGACAGCCATTGGAGTGCCTTATGAGACACCAGCTTCCTGTGGGAGGCACAGGGACACTCAAGTGGTTACCCAGCAGTAATGTGTGTGCTAAAGCTCTTCAGCAAAATCTGTATTTCTAGACCTCTTCTGTTTTTCAGAATAGTAACTGTCTTCCAGTGGGGCTTCTTCTTGCTTGGGCCACTGGGTGGTATTGGGAAACAAAATGAAAGCAATTTTCTTTAGCACCTTGATATAGTTGTTTTGGTTCATGATTGTAGTTTTTAGATTACATCATGATTCCTCTAAGCTGTGACCTCCACCAGACCTGTTAATTTCTTGAAAAGGCTGCTTAACAGTATTCAGCATTTCACTGCTGTGAGGCACATAATATCACACTTAGGAAGAATATGTGCACTAGAGTTTTACTTTGGAGAAAGTGTGTTATTCCCAGAGTTGAGAGAGTAATTAATCTTTGAATGAGTCAATTTATCAAGTTGAAATCTTTGTAAGTTCATAATGGGGATGTTTTAGCATCCAGTATCCCCAAGGCATGCCAACAAGAATGCCTTTTCAAGATTTTGGCCAAGTAAATGTTTAAAATTATTGTGACTTTGGTGAAATTGTAATTTTTTTTCTTGCCTCTGCCAATACAAAAGACAGAACAATTCTATTTTCTTAGATGCACACAAGTTATATTTCTATCATTTTTTTCATACTGAACAAACTGAAAGTATTTCCTTGAATAACTGCAATATTTCCATGTATTGAGTTGGATGAATGAAAAGATTAAAAAAAATCATAAAATGGGCAATCTGTTTTTCATCACTTTAGTAGGTCACAATATCATAAAAGGTCATTAACTATCACTGCAGCCACTTTTCAGATGGCAGTTAGAGTTGCATACAGACATCAAATTTGAAGTTCTACTTACTCATACAAAGGACAACTTCTTTTCCGTGCGAGAAATAGATTTTATGTAAACAAATAAAAATCTATATTCATAAAGCCTGTGAACCTCTTAATGTGGTGTTTGCTGTCCAGTCAGGAGTCACATTTAAAACCACACTACTTAAAAAGTTAGGACAGTCCTTTTTCCTGATATGGATGTAAAGAAAAATGCTTATTTATTTGGTGTGCAGATAATACAGAGACATGGTGTAATTTTTGGAAGAGAAGATGTGTTTCTTGAGTATTTTTAACTCCAGCAAAATAGTGGAATAATTGATTTGTGCTGTGGATAGGGAATTCTGTGATCTGTTTGTAAATTTGAAAGCATTTTGGGATTGAAAACTCACAGTAAAACATGTTTAGGCAATAGAAATAAATAGGGAGAGATGTAGGACTGCCTCCATTGCAATACATTGAATCTTTCTATAGTTTTATTTTATTTTAATTTTTTTTTTTACAGTAGAAGGTGCAGCAAACAACCTATGGAAAGCTCTTGCTTTTTTTCTCTTGTGCTTTGCTGGTCTGAGTTTTGGACTAGGATGTGCTGAGGATGTGTGGCTGGACTTGCCTGTGTACGTGTCCCTGGTCTCTCAGAACGACTGACTTCCTTTGAAAAACAGTGTAAGTCAATCAGAACCTTCTGGAAAAAGGGATTATACCCCCAGTTGTCACTAATGCTTCAGCAGCTCTTTTCTTCCCCCCCTTCCAATTCTTCTGTGTGCAGGCTTCGTCAGCTGAGCACAAACATAGAGTTTAGTGGTTCTGTTTGTTCCATAGTCCAGCTATTCACTTGGCAGACAGATTAAAATTTGCCTACTGGCTTCAAGGCTGATATTCTTTGGAAATAACGCACTGTGTTCAGCCTTGTCTAGCACAAGATGTCCCTTAAGGAAAGTTGGGTTTTTCTTTCTTTCCTTGTGTTTTGCTTAGTTTCATTTTGAAATGCTGATATTTGCATTGTAGTTTAATCATTATTAAATAATACTTATTTACCATGATAAGAACAGACTTAATAATTTCTGAAAATGTACTGATACGGCCTTGCTTCTCTTACATACTTACATATATTTTGTGGTGTGAAATAAAAGTTTGCATTACTTTCTATTATACTGGTAAATTGCTTTTAGCCTGTTCATTTGTGGCTGTATTTTGATGGTTTTATCCAGGTGTATCTTAAATGCCTAACAACATCATTGTTGTTTTACAGGCAAAAGTATGTGGAAATTTCCCATGTGTCACTGGGGGAATCTTCTCCTCTGTGCAAACAGGCTGCCTGGCTTGTTCCTACAAAATGGGTAGGACAGCATTGCAGATGTACCTGTGGAATGCACAGACTGGATTTTGGGGCTGGTGTGCAGAAGGTCCTCTGTGAGGTGTTGGAAAGATGAAAGACAGGTTGTGAAGTCCTCTCAGCCCAGGGACAGCCACCGCTTGGTGGATTTACCAGGAATGTGCAACAGAGAGGATCAGGCAGTGCAGTCCCCACCCCTGCTACCTTTCCCCTTCTTTGAGCTCTGTTGTTTTCATTGCTGAGGCAGTGGCTCCCATTAGCAGAGGCAGTAATTCATTTAGTGCAGGAATTACTTACAGTACAGCTGTGCTGCTCTGATGGTGCCATCTGCCATCCATGGGTGGGAGCCAAATTCCTGCAGGCTACACATTCCAAGAAAAACTTTCCTTAGGACACCCAGACACCCATGCACAGAGCCTGCATGCCCCATAAAATGTGGGAGCAAAGGAACCCAGGGAGCTGTTGGCAGGCACTTAGCTGAGATCTGCATCTTCAGACTACGGTGCTAGGATCTGAAATAATTGTGTCTAATTGAGGTGGAATCATCAGAAGCAACCCTGCTGGCCAATTTTCATTTTCTCTCCCTTTAGATGAACTGCCTAATTCAGCTTTGTAAGGTGCAGCCAGCCATGTCTGTCAGGGCATAGCCAGAAGAGTGAAATTACAAAGATTGCCATCCAAAGAGATCATCCTCTTAATTGCAGCAGGCCTTAATTCACATTCCATGGGTGTATTTTTGCATTATTGCTTAATGAAAAAGCTACTGGAGCCAAATATTTTTGTGGCTGTACCTGTGTCCTGGATCTCTCCTGGTGTTTGCTGTGTTGCCTGTGAGGCTTTCCAGCCCCATTAAATGGAGTCACTGCTGCCAGGGCCCTGTGTCAGAGGAGCTCACTTGTGTGCAGGGCAGGCAGAGCTGGAGAGGAATTTGCCTTTTGCTGGGCCAGTTGAAGCTGATGAAGTGAAAGCACCTGCTTGGTTCAGCCACTTGATTTATGCTGCCCTGTGCACTGTGGAGTGAAAATCTTACTAGAACCAGAGGGTGGTGCTGATCAGAATCACACATCACATCAGCACAGAGTGAGGCTGTGGGTTTTTACATGCTTATTTTACAGCAGAATAGAGGATTGTGTTCCAGAGGGTAGATCTCAAAGACCTTTTGAGCTATACAAATCAAGGGAGATGTTTAGATGCAATCTAATGTACAAAACAAGTGAAAACTTGGCTGGTCTAATAAATGGGAAAATGAGTTTTCCCAAGTCTGTGTTTCAGAGAAAGCTATTGAATGTTTTTAATAAAACTGTGTCAAGTATTGCTTTAATTTATTCCTTATTTAAAAAGAAAATAGATTATTTATAACTCCTTTTCCACACTTGGGGTGCTGAGAGGTTTCCTCTTAATTTGGTAATGCTTTCCTGACTTTTTCTGTCAGCCAGTATTTGCTGAGCAGGATTGAGCTAGGTATGAAAGATTTCTCTGAAAAGAGCTGATTGATGAGTTTTGCTCTAGGTACAGTTTGGTTTTGTTTTTTTTTTTTTAGAAATGCATTTTAGCCTCTTAGCAATAACACTGCCCACTTTGATCTTATTTTGGACTTAGTACACTCCATGCACAGTGTGCAGAAGGACCACAATCCCTGGTCTCAGGAACGATGGTATATCCTTGCACAGTAGACCTGTCTTCTCCAAATCACTGCATTTGCAGAGTTTTCCCAGTGGAATGAGGGTCTGTCTGTGGAGAGAAATCAGCACAGGGAGTAGTGGCAATTCAGCTAGAGGCCAGTTAGGTACATTTCAGATGAACACTGTTTTTCTTCCTAAGAGTGTCTTTACTGTGGCCGGAACTGTTCTGAGCATAGCAACTCCTTCAGACTTTTTTTGTAGTATTGAATAATAATCTTGACTCTTGTGTGAGAGCCATGTCAGTTTATAGTGACAATTTAAGTCCTTAACAAATGGCAGTTATTTGCCATCTGTCCCTTATATCAGAATCCATATGGAACTTAGTGTTGGTTGAGTGGATTAACTTTCTCTTAATATTTTTGCAATAGCAAGCAACTCTCTGTTCCACTTCAGTTTCATGATTTTTTTTTCTCCAGATGTGGTCCTTTTGTGAGGAAAAAAAGAAAAAAAAAAGCCCTACAAAAAAGGTAGACACTGAGCATGTGAGCTGTGTTGATGACTTCTGTGGGACTGTTCATTTTCCAAAGCAAAGGGCTCTGGTTGTACAAGAGGGTGAGGAAGGGGAAAAATGAGACTCCTGTTTCAGTCAGTTGCAGAGCCTTGCTGTCCTGTTTGACAGTAAGACACAAATTCCCACAAAATTTGTGTGGGATGGGGACTACTTGTGGTTGCTTGCCACTGAGTGATTCCAGAATGGCAATTCAGCTGTTATGGAACTGCTGTTGGGAATCTGAAGACAGCTCAGAGGTGTCAGACCTCTGATTTCCATAGAAAGTTTTGATTTCCTTAGTTCAGTGAGTTGCATACCTATTTTGGATGGACTCTGTCTTGGGTGTCACCTGCCAGACTGCTCTTCCTGGAGCTCTGTGCCACTTCCAGAGCTGATTGGGCACTGCCACCTCAGTAGTGTGATTACAGTGGCTCGGGATTAAGGAAAGAAGTGCAGCTGAATCCTGACACAGAACACCTGGGGATGTCCAGGAGGTGGGCACAGCTGATTTTGAAGTTGTGGCTGATGCCTCACCCCAGTGATCTTTTCAAAAGGAGACCGCTCCCACATGGCCGCCCAGGAACTCTCTTCAAACACAAGCAGCAGCCCCGCTTAGAGCAGAGCTCAGTGTCACTGTGGGCATTTTAAGGCTGTGGGGATTTCAGCAACAGAAATGGATATAAGAAGCAATAATGATAATAGATGGATTTCTGTTTAAACAGAGCGGGGATAAAGTGTGGCTGTATTTATGCACATAGGGACATTAGAAAGTAATGTTTTTTTCAGTCTTCAAGGGCTCCAGCCTGCACTGCTGGTGTTAGCTGTTCTTCACTTGCCTGAAGCTTGGCATTGCTTAGCCTGGTGGTCTCCGAGTAGCACCCACTAAAATAGAATTGCTGTGCTGGGTAAGTTTTAGAATAGATTTCTGTGAGAAATAGGAAGGAACAAAAAATCTGCTTTTAAAAAAACCCTAAACTTGCTTAGTTGCATAAATGCAAGGGATAAAGTAGTGTTTTTCATGCAAGAAATATTGTGGTATGTCAGCATGTTGGCACTGATGGTGAATAAGCTGTTTTAAATATACATCCCAGAAATAGGAAATATCCTGTGATATATCAGTCTGGGAACCTATATTAAATGGAAGAAAAAGGACACAAACAGATACCATGTAGTTGGAATTCTGGACTTTATTGAGAAGTAAATAAAAAGTGATAGTGAGCTCTCTCTGTAGGCAGCTGTTAAGAAAGTTTTTAAATATTTCTAAAAAAATTTTGACTAGAAAAACAGCCCACTGTGATAATAAGAGTTTCAATGTTAATCTTTATGCATGAATAAATGTTTAGCTATATATTAATGGCATTTCTGAGGTTGATGTTATAATAGCTGCCTTCATTAATTATCTTTCAAAGCCGAGTGAAGGCATTGTTACAGAGACTAAACATTCTCTAACAGTGCAAAGGTAATTTGGTGGTGGATTTGGAAGGCTGTTTTGGAGAGAGAGCACCAAACAGTGCAAGTTCTTGGACGTGGTTATAAAAAATTTTGTAGACTTAGAAGATGATTTCCACTGCATCTGACTGCTTTCCAAGCAAGCATAAATGTCTTCTCAGAATCAACCTTGCTGGAAGCAGGAGGCTGAAAGTTGGAGGGGAGAATTAACTCTGTAATATTTGTTCCTGAGAATGAAAATAGAAACAGAGAAAGTGGCCCTATCTCCTGTGAAAACCTTTTGTTTTCCAAAGTGAAAGCTGCAAATATTTTGAGGGTTTTTCCTCCTTTCTTTGTGTTTTGTTCCTGATGCCATTCTCTCTTTTCCCCAAAAGTACTCCGAGACTCTGGAATATGAATCATGCTTTTTGTCCATAATAGCTGTGATGCCACTAACAGCATCAAGCTATTAAACAAGGAGAGAGAGGGCTTTTTCTCCTTGGCTCTTAGCTCTTTAATTCTGATTAAGAGGACAGACCAGAGTAGTGTCCAACACAACATAAATGCATGCACATTAATTTAGTCAGGGAACAGGCTTATTGGGAAATCAAATTAATTGCCCACTAGATATTAACATCTATGATTTTGCAAAGTAATTTAGCACTTCTCTATGACTGAGATTTATCAATGGGATGTAACTCATAAACTGCACATTCCTGCCTTTTCAACAAGCACATTCTCCACGCTGTTTAAGAGAAATACTAAAAGAAGTTAAATTAGAAAGTATGATAACATAGGTCACTATTTAAACTATTTTAAAGTTTTTATTGTAATGAATAAAAGCAGAGTCATTGTTTTTAAACCATATTTAGTTTTTGTGAGAATAGCTACTCCATTGCTCTTGTTTTGAATGGTGTAGAAATGTGTCACTGCTTAATAGGAAGGGCAAAACTGTTGGAATATTTATGTTATGACTCAAATCTCCTGTCTTCCAAGGGAGTGAAACCTGGGCAAATTTCCTGAGCAACTTCAAGAGGGACATCAAGCTTTATCGAAAGAAATAATCTTTGTAGACATTGAAACTGTGAAATGCCCTAGGAGTGGTTGTCTGCAAGTTGTGTTGTTTTCTTTCATGTAAAAACTGCCTTTGAAATATAACAATTGTGCATTTTGAATTACAGAGCTTTTTCCAGTGTTTTGGCTAATACTGCCAGTACTTGTGGGTTCCAAAGCAAGGAAATGCAGCATGAGATGCTGCAGTATGTATGACCTGGATTGTCATGCCTGCTGTTTGTAGGGGGTTTGGGATAGATTTGTTTTTTTTTTTTCTGAAGCTAAGTTATTTCAAGCTCTGTAATTTGTGCTGACTCTCATTCCTGGTGCTTCTCATCAAACCGGTCTTTGATTGGGAAAAGATTTTACCTCTCTGATGCATCCAAGAATAAATAAAAATAAAAATGTGTTTTACCTTCCCACTCTCCCCACTAGCTGGGTTTTCAATGGGAAGGTAATTGATAAATTCAAGAGTAGCAGGAATGAAAATTACTTTGCAAGGAAGGACAGAATTTTTCACAGTAGCTCATTCAGAGATGCAGTGTTTTTACAAGCACCACTGTAAAAATGAGTATGAACAAATACGTTGATTTTTTCCTCTATCATAGCAACACACATTCTCAGTAAATCCCAGGAAGA
Source organism: Peucedramus taeniatus (assembly GCA_013400575.1). Taxonomy (NCBI): domain Eukaryota; kingdom Metazoa; phylum Chordata; class Aves; order Passeriformes; family Fringillidae; genus Peucedramus; species Peucedramus taeniatus. The sequence goes on from WBNO01016595.1 coordinate 18,540, forward strand.
AGAGCATTACCAGACAGAACTACCATGTTGAAGTTCACCCTAGGGATTTTCTTATGTTGTGCTTTAATTATGGAGAGATCTTCAGTTTTGAAGTTGATTTTCAATTCTCACTAGATGCATTTCTATAAAAGGAATAATCCTTCCTTCATGAAATAGAATTATTAAAAAATATGTTAATAATGCAAATTTAAGAATCTTGACATGCAAATGTTCCTAATAAAAAGAACTCTGCAGAGTGCTTAGTTTGCAAAGAATTCTGCATCAGTTTAGTATTGCTCTGGAGTGCAGTTATCTGAAAGTAAAATGTATGAAAACAATCAAATACAAATATGATGTTTTGGGGGTTTTTTTTGTGAAGTCAGGCAACTTAAGTAGAAATATTTTAATTAATTTTTTGCAAAGCCACTCATTAAAACTTGTAAGTGCTTAACTAAACAAAACCTTAATTGAAAGTGTCAGAAGTGATCCATGGCTGCATTACAATTTTCTTCTTTATGCATCATTTCCTTTGCCATTTAGTTGAATACCACCCACTACTCTGACCTATCAGTTCAGACACAAAATGTTCACCCTGGTTTCTTTGTGCTCTGTAAAAAGAGTTAAAATAGGCTTAGGTTGAAAAAGATAGCAACTTTATTGGTTGGGTTTTTTCTAGAGAAACATCAGTGTTCTGAACAGGAGGCCATGGGACAGTTCCATGGATGCAAAAGGCTGTATTCCATGTGTACTCTTTGTATCCTTGAGTCTGATTTATTATTAAAACATGTTTTTGTGAAAGGTGAAAAGTATTTGAATGCCTTTAACAACGGATTTGCTAAATCCAGATGTCTGTAGTAAAATGGATGACACAAAAATCCTTAACTGGCATAGATAAAGATAGAAATCTAATCAACTGGTATTATTTTTAATGCATTTCAACCAGTGTATCTTAACTACTATCACATAGATTTTTGTGTACAGGATAAATATTTCTCAAAAAAAAAGGTTAATGGGGACATATTTTGTATGAATTTTTGAAGTGCTACTCACTTTGTGACTTTATGTAGCAAGAATCAGTTATAAACTCACTTTGAGTAAATATATTTAAAATCTTTTACTCCACAATTATTTGCTACTCACTTAGAATGGGTTCTCACCATGCTCTGTGTAGTCTTCCAGAAGTAGATTCTGCTTTATGCCAGGTAAGGATCTGCACTCACAGCAGTACAGCAGCCACACAGGTCAAAAAGAAGGATTTTTCCCCAGGAATTCAGGCCTCTGAGAACACTGATGGAAGCTGACCTTCTCTCCCACTATGCTTGTGGAGGAATGGTACATAGGAATATAAGAAACTGTTGAGTAATCTAGTTTATTGAATACATTCTTGGGGCTTTCCAGGCCTTCCTCTCAATCATGGGTATATCTCATAATTGTCTTGCAGCCCCCATGGCAACAGCAGTGCAAAGTTGATTTTAGTAGTTCCAAAAGGAATACAAGTTTTTATGTGCCTTAGAGGCAGTCAGGCAAGCTTGCCCTGTGTTCACCTGAGCTACTTTGCTCTGTAATGGTTAGAATTAGGTCTGAAAAGTTTCTTCCTTTGAGATACCAGCAGGCAAGACAGTCCTCATAACCCAGGAGAGAAAATTTATCTGTTGTATCCTTACCCTGCTCTTCTTATCAAAATGTTTTCAAAGACACATTTAGATATAAGGGTATTTTAAAGGGAAATCACCTGAGTCTTGGCCAGTCAGGTCATCTTTCTCGGGGCAATATAGGCTTCATCTGTCCTTAGAATTTGACAGTTCTATCAGTTTACATCTTCTGTTTTAAAATCCCTCTATGTTTTGAAGAGAAAAACTAATGGCCATCTTTCACAGAAAAAAAAACCAAACCTTTCTGGTTGTCTCTGCAGTGAGAGGTAAAGAATAAATTTTGAAAAAATATAATATTGGGAACCTAGGCTAGCAGGGAAGATTCCACTATGGTATTTAGCTGCGAAGTGTGGAAATCAAAGGTTTGAACCTGAACAAACTATGAATGAATTTCAGCCCTTTTAACCCCAGTGATTCATCAGGTGTCTGTCCTCATCAATTAATACAATCTTCCATTGTCCTCAGAAATGGTCCTGTACCATGCAAAATTCTGGACTGTCAGCTTCACTGAGAAATTAATGCCAACCACAGGATACACTAGATTCAGGTCTCTCTGCAAATTGTGACTTACAACAAATGCCATCTGGACTAAAAATAAACCCCAGCTGCTATATGGGATCCAAGGAACTTGGATCCTAGAGAAAACTGAATATAGAAAAGCACTGTGTAGTTGAATTTCTTTCAGATGGAGGTTGGTGAGTGCAGGAAAAAAAAAAGCAAGCTCAGATCTGTAATTTCACATTCTGGCAGGGAGATGTGTGTAATAAAGTCCTTGGGCTATAAAGAGTTTGGCATGTGGAGTCCCATGAAAAAACTGATAGTCATCTCTGTTTGCCTGAGATAAAACAACCTTTAATGTATAAACTAAGCCTAAACTGGGAAATGAAGCATATTCCAGGAATCTAAACTGGGTTTTATGACTGTTTTTAATGGCACTGAATGGAAAGCTCTTTATACAACTCAAGAAGCACATTTGTGTGTGTGACTGCCCTTCCTTGAAGTTTCTGTCTCTGTGTATTTCTTAGCTCATGGAGGCAAGGAAGGTTCACTGAGACGCCACCTCTGAAAGGTGCTGCTGTTCATTCAGCAATGGCCTTGGGATTTCCACAATGAGATTATTCATGAGTCCTCCAGTGGCCTCGTATTCAAGTAGGAGGTGAGAGCTCCCTCGGAAGACAAGAGGTATCTCACATTTGCATCCTTAAGAGGTTGTTACTAAACTTATCTTTGGAACCATGGAGTGTTGTGTGCAGCAAGGCACAAAAGCGAGTTGCTGCTGGCTCATGCTGAATGCGAGCACACCAAAGTGACACAGAAATTCAGTAAGATGTACTTGGCTTGGAAATCTATCTTATTTATGCTGTCAGTCGCGCTCCTTGTGAGGTGATGAGCTGTGCTGAGTGCCTCTCCCCTGCCTCCTGTGGAAACATTAATCTGCAGGAGACCCTCAATGACTCTTCTGGGTGTCACGTGGCCAGAGTCACTGCAGGCAGGTCACTCAGATTAATGTAATCTGTGTTGATCTCAAACAGCACAGCTCATAATGCAGATTAGTTCCTCACTCCCAGAGTACAGCTGACCTCTTTTTCTTACATGCCCTTACATTTTACCTTGCAAAGAATGTAAGGCACAAACGAGTGTTGTATTAATTACCCTCTTTAATACCTGTCATGCTTTCACCTTTTGGCAAAGGCTCACCAAAAAAGAGATCCAAAAGGATATCTGGTGTAAAACTGGAAAGAGATCATGTGGCAAGAAATTTGCTTGTTTTGCTTTGTTACTAAGGCTGTCATCAATAAATATCTCACTATTATGAATGGTTAGTCCTTTCCCTCTCACTAAAATGCAGAATAAGAGAGGTACTAGTATATTTAATTCAATCTAGTAATTAATTTCTTCAACATTCCACACCAGTAGCTCTTCCATTTCAGATAAAGTGATGAAAGCACGTGCATTTCTATTTAGCCTCTTTCAGGCCATTGCACAAAACTAGAAGGTTACTTTTCTGAATTTAGTCCTGCAAATACCTACAAGTGATGTGTTTAGTTTCTACATGACCAGCATTACATGAGAAACAAAGGGGCTAGTGTTCCTCTGGCCAGACCTTCTCTTGATGAAAATATTGTTCTGGGACTTCAGCTACAACTTTTGCATATTTGACCCTTGGAGTCAAAAAAGTGTTGATTACCAAGCAGAAGCAGATAAATTTTCTCTTCCCAATTTTTTTTTTACTCTCTTAATTTTTAAAAATGCCTAATCACATATATTTCATAGGATCAGGGTTTGCTGAATGGATTTTGGTTATTAAGTTACACTGCATAATTACCTGCTTCAGGAGTTGTCAGTGTGTTATATAATACACGTGTTGTGTAATGAGCACTGCACTGTATAGTGCATAATTCATGCTATAATGTGTGTATTATATAATGAATATAGAGCTACTCATAGGAAGGTTTTCCTGCTATGTTGTCCTGTCTCTGGCAGCATATTCCTCCTGCATATGGAGGAAAGGAAAAAAAAAAAGCCATGTTGAACATCAGCTTCCGTGAAATATTCTCCTGGCTTTCAGCAATTAGTACTTCAGGGAATTGCGGAGGTGGTTACCACTCCAGAGTGAAAATAAACCCTCAGTGAACCTGGGATTATCTTCTGCTGGTGAATCCATGTCTCCTGTGTGTCTAAAACAGCCTATGAAATTAGCTGTAGGACACAGGTTACACTGCCCTGGCACTATTGCAGTTCACTGGGCAGGAAAATAGCAATAAATAGGTAAAGCAGGGGCACCTGTTCCTTCACTGAATGATCCCAAAGGGCAGTGTTATCATGGCACAATTTCACTGTGTGCTTTGTATCACATGGAGTATTTTGGTCAGCATCATCAAGAATCTTAAACTTGTGCAAATTAATTTATTCAAAATTATAGAGCAACAAAGAGTACGTTTGGAAGTTTTCTCATCAAGTTTTGAGTTGCAGTTTTGAAATAAAATTAAAGAAGCTTTCCAGTAGACTGGTCATACTGCACCAAGTACGGGTAAGTGTATTTCATGTGCCAGGCATGCTACTCATTATTAGAGTCCCTTAGGGTCTTCCTCACGTGGATTCAGATGTTGGGCAGAAATATAGTTGTGTGAAAGTTACGGAGTCCTCAGGCTACTGTAATAGATCCTTGTGTTAGAATCCCCAGTTCCTTGCAGAATAAAAACCCCAAGGCAGGACTTTGTATGTTTTATTTAAAATTAGGCAGACTCCTTCAAATGGATTACTGCAGTAATAAACAGAGGAAAATGTAAAATTTTAAGCTTTTAAATTGCTAACATCAATTATCTACTGAGGTTATGGGAAAAGAAAATTAAGTAATTATGTTTTCACTTCATTTTAGTTCTAGTGTTTTCCCTTCCTTTTCAGGTCACAGATACTTTTCTTATGCTTTTTAATGTTTTATCTAGAAATACGTCAAAGAAAAACTATGAGCTTAATTCATGTTGTCAGGAGTTTATTCCAGTATTGTCTCTTTCTCAAGTGGAAGAGAAATCTCCCTTTTTGTTTAGACATTTGGGAAAGAGGAGGAAGAAAGAAAAACAATTCAAAATAGGAAAAAGAAAACCAGTAATGAAAAGCTATAGAAAAGAAATTAATTTGTGAAAGTATCTGTCTCTCTAGGTATACATTTATGAATGTCTATCACAGAAGCAGTGTTTTGAAAATCTGTTCCCCTTTTCTTGTTTTGTCGATACTTTAAGGTTAATCCATATGAATGTATCTGTACTGTTCATGCTGAATAAAAATGAGATTTTTTTTTGTCTGAAAGGTTTTGAGAACACCTTATATTCTGATTTCTTGAGATTACAGATTCCTTTGAAGCAAAGTAGTCAAATTTCAGAAGAACTGAATGCAGACATTTGATTCACTTGAATGTTCACTATAAGGATCTTCCTTTCTCCCATCTTTCTAGATGAGATTTAAGGTACAATTTAGTAACTTACAACTTAGTTCCTGTGATACAGCAGAGTCTGTGTAAGCTTCTGCAATGACAGTGAAATTCCATTACTTCTCTCCCAGCTGATGTTCCCCAGAAGTTTAATTTTGGCTCTCTGTGGGGATGTTCTTTCAGACTGCAGTCAATGGGTTTGGTGTCTAACCCAGTGCAATTGGGATTTGCTTTGGCAAATCAGCTGAGAGGGGCTGACTTGTTGATTGTGGTCAGAGCTGTGAGATTGAAATGTTGCCCTGCTGGTAAAAAGGCTGTGTGAGTTGTGGCTCTGAATAATGGCAATGTGGTCTGGATTAATTTATTTGATCATGCAACTGTGAAGCTGCTGGCAGAACAAGACTGTGTGCATTCAAAAAGCAGAAGAAGAGCTGTTGTTGTATTAAGCTGCAAAGGCAGCAGCCAGGCTGCCTGCACAGAAATTCATTTCTCAAATGGAAGTGAAGCCTACGTTGAATGGAATCTTAAGTTCAGGGTGCTGTTCACAGCTGGGCTGCAAGGTGCAACCCAGAATTTGCCTGAGGAGCTGAGCTTTGTAGGGTGTGACTGTGGTGACAAATCCTGCCTTGAAGTGTCAGCAGGGTGTCAGCTTGTAATTCAGAGCATCCACAGATGGTACCTGGTGGGTTTTTACCTGAAGAGAGTTCATGCATTCACACCTTCCATTGCTCTCAGGACTCAACACCTCCTAAGAAATTTCCTGATACTTTCAGTGGGATTTGGATCCAGTCATCCTCTATGATTCAACACTATGATGTTCGGATCAGGGACTTTTTAACCTCTAAAATTCTTAGTAAGACAAAGGACTAAGGCAGTACATATCCAATATAAATTGTAAACAGTCATCCATAGGTATACATTAGAGCTGTATTACAGACAAAGGATTAACCTGTTGTGGTATGCTTAGATGAATATTTGTGTACCTTTCAAGGAGAGCCTTGCTGCTTCTCCTGGGTAATTGGAAAGGTGCTGGTGTTTAACAGACTTCCTAAATTGATTTATGCTACTCATGAATACCCTGTAGCATTATCAATGCTTTGGAAAGTAGATAATAATTTATAAATTAAGTAATTGTATCAACTCTGACCTGGAGGGATCAGGTTTTATGTGTTGCCTGAAAATTTACAGAAATTCTGCTTTGGGTCCTCAGAAAATTTGAGATTAGAAGAAAAGCAGGCTCTGAGGAAGAGTTCTGTGCAACTACTATGACTTGCCTTTTGTAACTATCTCATAAAGTTAGATAGTTAGTTCCCTCTCCTCAAGCAATTAAACTTAATTTCTTTATAATAATTTTGATTCTTATTCAGAGAGTTTTATCTCTTCATTACATACTCTAGCTCTAATTTAGCTTTTAAAGCATTCCTGATTAAAAAGAGATTTATTTCACTGAGCTAAACATTATTTTAAAATGGATATAGGGGTATCTGCTAACACACCTCCCTCTGAATATTGTTAATTGTGTGAGCAGAACTATCTAAAGTCAATTTTGTCATTATCAGACGCTTTCAGGGAAAGTTTCATTTAAAGTTTCATAAAGTTTTTCATTTAATGATTTCGAAAGAGTTTTTGCCATTTATCATTAAAAAGGGACTTGAGAATAGGTTGATTCTTCCAGTGGTAACCAATCAGTAGTCAAAGTGTTCATGTGAGATGAGACATTGAATCTCTGACCTTTCTTTTTCTATTCTTTCAGTTGAAGGTTTAAATATCTTTTTGGCACTGGGGAAAATTTAACTTCTAGAGCTCAGGATTCACCCTTGACAGAGTGAAATGACTGAATGTATTTCAGCAAGACATTTAGTTCTTTCTGGTGACTCATTGTTGTCTTACAATAATTTAAAAATTTCTGATAGGCTAGAGTTACAGGTGGAATAGCAGCCTATCTATTTGCTAGACTGCTTTAAATATTGCCTGAAAAAAGAAACTCCACAGATGTGCCTTTCACTTCAGGGGTATTAATAGTCTACATTTATTTTTTATTTAAACTTTTTTTGTGCGTGTGGTGGATTAAACAATCTTTGTGTTTCATGTTCACATTTTGGATAGAATCAAATTAATCAGAGACTTGGCATTTAGAAAAGGAAAACGGATGCAACATAGATGTAGCCTGAAGGTTTGTTTCATTTATGTAGTCCTTGGGGAGGATAGTCAAATCAGGAAAACCAATCCAAGCTGCATAGCCTGTAACAATTTATAAAATTAAAAAACTGAGGAATGCTGCATTTCCTTATGAAGTCTGCCTCAGAAAACTGGGTGTGCAATATGAAATTTAGCACTTGGCTATGATCCTGTGGAGAGCATCAAAACTGAGTTAAGATGAAATCTGAACTGCCAGGTATGTAGTTGAAATTCTAGACTTTTATAGGGAAACTTTTTGATTACTTGAATAGACCCAGTATCTTACTCTTTTGCTAAAATGTTGTATTTTAGCATTAAGAAATCCCCTTGCATGATAGCAAGATGAATCAGTAAAATAAGTAATGTTATTATCCATGAGGAGTGTCAATAAATATCTATTTGTACTCTTCATCTCTATGATAACCATGCTTCTAATATAAATCTACCACAATGCCTTGTTATATATGCTGGAAAACTATCCATGGAAGATTTTTTTAATGAATAATTATTTTGCCTTGTTGAAAGATATATCTGCTGATCGTTTCTTTTATAAGGGAAAATGAAAGGTAATTAAAATGAACACTTTAATAGTATGGCATCACAGTGGTTTGGTTTCTTCTCTTGTGTTTTAGGGCCAGTTCTGTCTCTGAAAATGAACAAAGTAAAGCATTTTATCATATCTTGAGCTAAGTTGTGTAATTGCAGGTGATTCTGGATGAATTATGCAATAGCCACCTTTTTTTCCCAATTTATCTTGTCCAGAAAGAACAAAAAAGGCATATTGTGTAGAACCCCAGAGAAAAACCAAGCTGCTGAGCGAGCTCATGGATATGAATCAGAAGAAGTGCAAGGTGAAATATTGCCTTGTTTACAGATTCAGTGTCTCTGGTGGAATGCTTGTATTACTGTTACCAAAAAAACATTACTGAAGGCTGGGGTAGCCTTTAGTGCTGCTCTCTACATCTCAGGCCAGGTGTTACTTGCTCCCGTTGCTCAGATTGGAATGCTGTGAAACATCCAGTTTTGTTGGAATGTTTGGACTTGGGAATCATAGAATTATTAAGGTTGGAAAAGACATCCAAGAGCATTGTGTCCAACCTTTGACAGAGTAGCACTGTGTAAGCCCCATGAAGGGTCATAGCCACTCATTTTTTAAACACTTCCAGGTATGGTGACTCCCCCACTTCCCTGGGGAGCTTGTTCCAATGCTCAGCCATTCTTTTTGTGAAGTACCTTGTCCTAATATCCAACCTGAATCTCCTGTGTCCCCACTTGAGAACATTTTGTCTTGTCAGTCTTGTCCACTGGTGATGCTGTATCACACCACATTACACAAGTGCAAGGAACTCTAAACCAGAAAGCTATGGAGAATCTTGTACAAAGCTGAAATCCGGTGGGATGCCTTTGGTTTACTTGCCAAGATGGTATATGAGTCACTAATAGAATGTTACCTCCTCAAAGACAGTCTGTCCTGCATGTCTAGAACTGTTTGTCCTACTGCACCGCAAATGACAAAGAACCAGATGGAAAATCGCTGTGTTCTTGTCAAATGTTTTGTGAGCACACAGGGATTGACTAAAATTAAATGGGGACTGTCAGAGAGAAGAAAAAGATTATTGCAGTCTTGATCTTGCCACAGGATGCCCTCTGTGCTTATCCTGAGGTAGGAGATATGGCTAAAGAGAGAGCTGGCACTGCTGGGGAAGAGCAGGGGAGAATGAGGCAATTATGGAGGCAGACTGAAATTTGGGAACATTTCTTTGAAGCAAACCTGTCATGGAAAAATGAGTAAATAGTCAAAATGACAACATGTAATCTTTGCAGTATGCAAAACTCGCTTGTTACATTCATGCTCTTGTTTCAAAAAATGAATTACAGTCTCTCAAAGGAAGAAAGGGACTGCTTCATGTCCCAGTAATGGCACATTAATGCTGAGTACTGTGCTAAAAGTGGCTTCTGGAAAGAGTATAGTTAAATTTTATTTCTTTACAACCTAGAATAAAATTTGATATTCAAGTGTAAGCACGTTATATGCCAAAATGAAATACTGTAATTAAGAAATACAGCATTATCAAGTCTAAGCATTTTAAACTCAAATACCTGAATCACAAAATTGACCAAGAAAGGTATAATTTAAAAATATTGAGTTTCCCTGATGCATTTCAATTTTTTTACCTCTTTTTAGGACTTGCAGATTTGTCTTGCAGTCAGTGTGGTTGAAATTTTATTTTCTTAAGGAAAGCTGGAGTTTTCAATTTAAGTGTTTGTGGCTAAAAGAAATATTGGTAAGAAACAGAAAGCTAAAACCAACAAGAATGGGTTTTGCCATGTATCATACAGTGCATGCATGTGAAGCACTCCATATGCTCCATTTCCAGCTTCGAGTGGAAGCTAACCCCAAGGACTATGGCTGTCACATTTCACTCTTCATTCACTGTCATCTGTGATGTGAAGGGATTGCGTTATCTGTAGAATTCTTGGGAATTAGGCTGTTTCTGGTGCTGGAGAAGTGGCAGTTTCCAGCAGATGAGAACCCACAAGTGTGGTTTTCCAGTTTGTAACTTTTGTATGCCTGTATTAACAAAGGGTTACCTGTAGAGATGGGGTGGTTTGACAGCCCTCTGAAGGGGTCAGTTCCTTGTTTCAGGCATCTCTGCTCTTTGACTTCTCTGGAAATGTACTGTAGATCAAATTACTTGGTTGTAATTAATTTTTGACACTTAGAAAATAAAAACTGTTAAAGAAAATTGCTTCTGGGGCATAATTCTATCAGCTGTTACCAATAACATAAATAAAAAAGTCTTCTGGAATCAGTTGTGTGCTCCCAGTTCAAGTGAGTCAACCAAATTCTCTTTTTTGTCGTAGCTCAGTGAATTCAAAGTGCTTTGCACTTGAGCCCCGCTGCAAAACCCTCTGAAGTCCTCTACTTCAGGGAGTTCTGCTGCCAGTTGAAAAACATCAGAACAGTTCCCCTGGGGTAAAAGGTTTCTGAGCTGGAGTGTAGAAGTCCTTTCTCTCAGAACCCACCTAGCCATTATGCACTGGTGCTTTGCCTTTCCTACCTCACTGGGTTGCTTCTGTGCAGGAATTTTTAACTGAGGAGTTCTCACATCACCCCATTTTGAGAGAGACACTGTCAATCAACAGCATCCCCTGACCCTTTCACATCAAGTCTCTGGATGAGCTTGTGCCAGAAGATTTAGCTGAGAGAGCTGTCACTACTCACTCACTTTGCAGTGATTATTCTTGGGGAAGTTACAAACTGCGCCTCAGTGGAATGACACAGTTTGATTTTTGTGTGTTGAGAGAAAAACAGCTGTAAAATTTTGTGAAAGACTCTTAGGAATTTTTTTCCCTGCCCTTTCTTTTTGCTTCATCTTGCCAGTGGGAAGGAGTATAAGCAAGTGGCTTGCATGATAATTAAGTGCCGGATCTGGAACTAACTCCTGGTCCCTGGAAAACCTCAAGTATCAAAGGAAAAGAAGAAGTCTGAGTTTAACTGTCAGGCAGAGTTCCTCTGAAGGGCTGCAGATTTATTGAGTGTTGAATGTCAATACCAATGTAATAAAGATGGTACACAGTTGGTGATGAGAACTTTTCTGAAGAAAAATCCTTTTCAATAAGTTGTCAACATGTTTGGAGTTGTGAATGGTTATTGAAAACCAAAAAGACAGGTAGGGAGACAATGGAAGCCCCTTCTGAGCGGCTCAGATTTCAGAGGCATTTCTGCAAGCTTAGTCCTACATTTGTTATTTTAGAGTGTTGATCTATTTTAATAATGAACTGCTTTGGGAAGGGGCATATCTTAAATCTGTCATGCTTTACAGGTGTTTCTCTTCCTGACCACAGAAGCCTGGGTGAAGTACACTTGGAGCAGAATGCGAGGCTGTGTGTATTATGTGGTCCTTATTAAGCAAAACTGTCTTGTTAGAAGAGTGCTCGAAGTGCTGTTTCTATGGTATGGTCTAAAAAAATCACGGCAGAAAATTCTGTGTGTTCTCCTGGGGATGGAAAGTTATTTAAATGTTATGCTTTGGATACTGAGAAGTTTAAAAATATGTGTATGTCATAGCTGGGAAGGTATTTTGAGAAGTGAGGGTGGGGAGTGCACAGTTATGCCATGAGTGGGACTGGAATCCCACTTCAGTGTAACAAACAGCACTGTGCTATCTCTGAGGCTGGCTGAGTATGGATTTTCAGTGGTCTAGGATCAAGCTCAGCATTTGCTGGTCAAGGCCAGGGAATCTGGGACAGGATGCAGCTTTTAGATGCCGTGGCTGGGTCCGTATTGCAGGAATCCATTTGTAGGAAGGCTTGCTGAGCTGAGGCTGTCCATTACCATCTGTGGCTGTCAAGAAGCAGAGCCAGAGTTTCTGTTCCTTGCAGGCAAGGAATCTGATTGAGGTTATTCTTCAGTGTGTAAAATCAAAAAACACTGTAAAATTTATAACCTCCTCTACTCTCAGCCCACTTTCCATTTTGTAAACTCTCTGCAATGACTGTAATCTTTCTTGAGGTTTTGTTTTTTTTATTATTATTCCATTTGATCTTCTGTAAACTACAGCTGACAATGCTTTAAACAAATCCAGCATTTACAAAAAATATATAAATACACATTGTCTCAACTAAAAAACTGATTATCAAGTATGGTGGGTGCTCCTGGATTTTTCTTAAAGGTGTTAAATTTTGCTTTGACAGCCTTGCAGAGTCCAGCAGGTTGAGAAGAGAGCTTTTGGCTAGGTACTGCTGCATTATGCTTGAGGCTCTTTCATTTCAGTTGCTGAATCTCATTTAGTCTTTCAGCATTTTTTTCTTTATTTCTGGACCTGGCTGATGTTTCATCATAAATAATAGGAACAAGAAAAAAATTATTTAAAAAAAATCTCTCTTCTAGACCATATTAAAGGCATTATTTATTTAAAGGATTTAAATTTATTGCCTTAATGCCAATGCCATGTGCTAATTATGAGCCAGTTCAGCAGCAACTGCAGACTTCATTTTTTGGAAGACTTTGTCTACTGCTTGAGGCTGATGACACTTCTGTGTTTTGATCACTTAGGGTGTGGGACTCACATGCCAAACATACCTGTAGTTTTAAACAATAAATCTCGAGAAGATTTAAGAGCTCTCTTTCTTTATCTAAGCACCTGATAGATAATGCTTTAACCACTAAACAACTGCAAGCTGAATATTAGAGACATAGAGAACTTTCTATTACAATTGAAAAATTAAGTGGCATTTTATACCATGGAGTGATGAGGTTAATAACTGTAAAGATGCAAATGTCTTGCTGAAGATGAAACTGGGCAAGAAGCTGAGGTAACCTGCTGCTATTGCCTGAACTGGAAAATCAATGTCTTTGTTTTGCTGTAGGGAATACTGGCTGAGGCTGTGCATTCCCAGCTCCCACTGGGTGTCATTAGGAGCACAAGTACAGCTCAGCTGTACACAGGTAGCAGGAGTGTACATCTGATGAAGAGAAACTAAGAACATCTGTCCTGATGCTTGAGACTATAAGAGAGCATTGGAATCTGCTGTTCCTTAGAGCATTTGCCAAAATGCATTTCTGACCAAGTCACTGAACAGTGAGGATTTAATAATGCTACAGCTAATGACTGATTTCAGCTTTGTGTGTGGAAGTAGAAACACTTTGGTAAAGCACTAAACTTGCATTATTATTATTATGGGTGGATTATGGTTGAAAGGATTACAAACTGAATGTGACCAGCACATCTGACTTACACAGGTCGCATTCATGTCAATTAGTGATCTCCTCTGAAAACAAGGCTGCTTATTAAATGCTTGTACCAGGACCTCCTGCTGCTGTGCTCACTGCTGTTGCTCCCTGTAGGAGGATTACCCAGCTATCATAACACCTCAAAATCACTGTGGGTATTTGGTTGACCTTCAAGATTCTTTGGAAGAGGTAATAGGTTATCTGTCTGCATTGGCTGCTTCTTCCACCCGTCTGCCAAATTGATGTGATCAGTTTTACAAGCCAGGTGTATCTCATGGAAAATAACTTCATCCTGCTGTCACTTTTTCTCAGCTTATTGGTCTTTTTTTGGTTGGATAGTACCTTCTTGAAAGCTTCTGTTTGCTAGCCAGAGTGATGGCTATGCAAAAATGTAAGCAGATAATAAAATATGGATTATTTCCCATCTTCTGAATCAGCAAAAGTAGTAATTTTTAAAAGTTTTTGCAAGTAAGCACAATTGATAGCTGGCCTCATAAAATGCAACCAAGTGCTCTTAACACTGCATTTTATTCAATACTGGGTCTTGTTCAGCATGTCCTGCAGGATTTGGCAGAGAATTTTAACAAGCTGCACTGTTTTCAGAATGGTGCCCTGAAAGCTCTGTCCACATGTAAAAACAAAATGTTCTGGTAAGCTGGGCAGAACTGGTGCCTTGGCATCGCATTGGCACACCTGTCCTTGTCCTCATGGTCCAGTGGAAGTTAAGGCACTCCTGTTCGTGGAAGGAGGAGCTGCAGATGGCAGGAATCTGCAAAAGAACTGAACCCCCCACAGCTCCCACCAGAGCTGTTTTCTCTGGTGGTTCCTTTGGGGGACACAGCACTTGCAGGAGACAGAGCCTGAAGGGAAAGAGAAGCCAATGTGTCTCTCTGCCTTAATTTACACACTGAATCTTGGCTTCTCTTTGACCTAAAATGATCTCTTTAAGCTGGATTAGTCTGAGAGTCTCTTTGTCCTGGGAACAAAGGATTTGTCATCTTCCTGTATCATTTTTGTGAAATCTCCTCTGACTCTTTCCAGATAAATTACATCTATGTTTTTGAGTGATGCACAAAGCAAATACAGGTACCAAAATGAGATCCTGATCTCTTCAGGGGAGAATAGGCATCATTCCAAAGGAAACTGGAAGCCTGACAGGAAAATCAAGGAAAAGAACCATGAGAAAGCCAGTCTAAATAGTGATATGTGCCCCAGAGAGGACTGTTGCAGAGCAGTGTTTGTAAAGAGATGAGCTTCAGATGGAGGACAGAAGTTCACATGGGAGGAGAAGGAAGTTTAAAAACAAATATTGTGACTGTAAAGTGTATCTGCAAACTGAAGAGGAGGTAGGGGATCCATGGGATGAGGTTTCTGTAGCACATGTGGGAGAATAGGCATCCTACTAATATATTCTGAGCTTGGGAGAAAATGGGGGAACTTTTGGCTGAAATGTCAGGATAACAAAAGCAGCTTTTCTGCTTTTGGAAAGGAAACATATTTGTTTGAACCTACAGGAAAGTAACAACATACCTTGTGTGGTGGAGCTTTGCTTACTTATTACCATGTCAAAGCTTTAAAACAGTATGAAACTTTTTTTTCATGTCCATCAAGTAAAATTTTCTAGTCAGAGTTTATATTGAGCAATATAAATTAACATTAATACTCTTTGGAAAGCCTGTTGTCATGAATTGCCTTCAGGATAAGGTAATAAATATGGTAAAGGTTTTAATTGTGCATCAAGAATATTGCAGAGCTATAGAAAGATTTCTATTGGCAAAGACTTTTAAAAAGAAGCAAAGCATAGCTGCAGTTGGAGAGTATGTGCTAATTAGTAAGCTGATGTGTCAGCACCATCACCAAGTTGCTCAGTATGGGGGACCATAGTTTCACAAGTTGCTTTATGGGCTCTTAAAAAGAAGCACAAATAGAATAGTCAAACCCATGGAAAATGCTTTTAATACTTTTTTCTATAGATCAGTTTATTTTTTGTAAGGTAGAGGATAGATAATTGTACTTGGTGACTACTAAAATCAAGTAACGTTTCCCTTTGTATTCTGGGGAGTGATGTGCACATCTGATAGTTCGACCTTGCAGATAAAATCTTTGGCTTTTGCATGTTTTGCATCTCTCCTAGCCGTTTACATAAAAACCATTATCAGTAGTGTGTCACCAGAGAGCATTCTTGACTTAAAAGCTGCTTCTTCTCAGCTACCAGTTGGTTTTCCAGGCTGGATTGCCCTCGTTAAGCACTGAGCTTGATAGTGCTGGTGGCCGTTAGGAATGCAAATGGCTTCCCTAACTTGAAGACAGAATTCTCAAGGCTAATCTAAATTCTCATTCAATAGTTTCTCATTGGCTTTTTGTGAAGACTTCCATTTATTAAGAGAACAGTTTGGTATTTAATTTCACAGAAAGAGTAATGATCTTTCTAAAAGTTTTTGAATTTTCATCCAAGTAATTAATCTCATCTACGCATAAGCTAAAAGCTTGCATGAATATATTTGCTTCAATGAATTTTAACTGATTAGAAAAATGTTTCCATTGTAGGAATTGTGGGAATGCTCTGCTGTATTTACCCTTTACTATTCCAAATAGCAAAATAGCTAGCAAAATTTTCGGAAGTATTAGAATTCCATGATAGATTATGATATACCTAATCAGTAAAGCATAAATTAATATGTGTTTAAATTGGAATATAATAGACCTCCAAGACATGTACAATTAAAAGTGGAGATTTTTTTTCTTCCATAATAAGCCCAAATATTTCTTGTGGCTCTCATGTGTATCTTTCTTCTTCAGTGTCTTGATTACAATAGTTTCTTTGCTCAAAAGAAGCTCCCTGATACCTTCCTACTGGATGTTCCTTTTTTTACACATTCAGAGCTAGCTGATGTTCAATGCTGATGGAAACATGAATCACCCAGAAGCTGACATTCAGTAGGTCATGGCAGCCTGAAGGATGTAGGAAAGGCAGCCTGACAGCCACATTTCTCTGCATATCACAGACTCACACATATGTAGAATTGCAAGCTGCATGCTGTCGCTGGCCAGGGGTTTGTGTACAAATCACAAACAGGACGAGACTGTTGAGGGATGCATCTTGAGCTGTTTAATTTTCCAGCATCAGTCTCATTACATGGTTATGACAATAGGAAGATGCCAGCAGCTCACATCCCAGGCAGCAAAGAACTTAATGTTACAACTGACTTGCAAAGTTTTTTGACCCATCACACAAAGCAAAAGCATATTGACAGTAGTTCTTTCTATCCAACCGCTATAAGCACATGTACCTTTGATTAAAACAATGTTTGCTTGTAAGCCTTAAAACACAATGCACAGAGCTCCATTATTAAGCTTTGAAATTCCTAATATCTTGCTAGATATACTTTTCTGTAGCTTAGGGAGTTATTCTAGCCAACCATTAATACACAGATCATTGTTCTATTTGTCCTTACTTTTCTAATTATATAACTTTTCTGCTGACAAATCCTATGGCTACTGCTTAGCTCTAATCACAGCTCAGCTGTCTCTGAGGCCTGCCTTTTGCAGCTTTCCCAAAACCCTCTGATTTTAAGGATTTCCACACACATTAGCAGTGCCACTTTCTATGAGCTCAGTACAGGTATGGCTTGGCACTGGGACAGGCTTCCCAGGGAAGCGGCCATGGCACCAAGCCTGCCACAGCTCAGGGAGCACCTGGACAATGCTTTCAGTCAGGTGTAGTTTTAATAGTCCTGCCAGGAGCAGGGAGTTGGACTTGGTGATCCTTATGGGTCTCTTCCAATGTGAGATGAAATGTTCTATGATTCGGAGAAACATTTTTTAACCAAAAAAACCCCATTATTCTATGACTGCTATGGGAAAATGTATCTGAGTCAATTTTTCATTAAGCACTGAATACAAAATAAGCTGTGAAAATTGTAAGTTTGCGTATCAAAGACTATTTAAATGGAAACTGGAGATTCACGTGGCACTTGTGATTTTGTTGCTGAGATGAAGACTGAGGGTCAGGTTGTTCTTTGTGAAAACAGGGAAATTGCAGACATTTTGGGATTTTTTTAATCAGCTACAGAGTAATTTGCTTTCTTGATCTGAGGGAATAAATTATCAGATATGACTTTGTGTAAATACGCATTAATCTTAATGATAATGTACAGTGGCCTCCCTGACCTTGGAAAGAGTCCTGACTCTGCCTGGATTTATCATGGAGAATTAACAGCAGTTACAAGGAAATTGCAAATGTCCTTGTGGGGTCTTCAGTCCTCCAGAGCTAGTTTTTCACAGTACTATAGGATAAATATTTCAGCTTCTTACACTGACTTGTTTGGAAGCTGCTCTGAGGAGGAAGAGGGGGAAAAATGAGATGGGGGGAAGGGGGCAGAAAATGCAGTTTGGTTTCCTGGCTGAGGTATCCATATGTGTTTTCATGCTCAGTTAGCTGTGCTTATACTCTTGACTCTAATGTAAAGACTGTTTTTATTTAATACCTAGAGTATGACCTGGGCAGCATCTGAGATAAAAGAAATACTAATGATTTTAGATGCACAGATCTATTTCCCTTACAAGAGAAGGCATTCTTTTAATATTTGAAAACATGAGAAGAAAAAAGCCCCAACAACTTAACCTGTATGGTTGTTTTTAAATAATGCACATGGAAAGTATTACTAAAAGCTGCACAGACATCTATTTGTGTTGGTTGGAAACATCCTCCTGAAAATTTGGGGTGTTGCTTTTTACAGTGCAAGTCTTCTGCCCTGATGTTTTAATTTTAATAACACTTTTCCCCTCCACTGATCTGCTGGAAGTAGTTCAGATGGAAGATGGGAAGAACAAGATCTTAGCAAGTGGATGCTAACAGATGCTGAAATATGATCATTACCAGCTGTTTGAGATTCAGTGGCTGTAATATGTTAATGAACTATTAAATTACGCAGATAGAAATCACTGAAAGAGGAATGACATCAAAAGGAATTATGTGACAAATATGACAAAATCTCATTCCTCACTCTTCTTTTCTAATGGGAGGTATTAAATTTAAAAATAAAATTCCATGTTTATGCATTGAAATTCTGTGAAGAAGCTTGCATAAATCCAAATGAATTAATTTGCTTTGTCAAGTATGGCTAAAAGACAGACGACAACGTTAAAAGGTAGACCTTAGAAATCCAGCTAAGCATTGGCAAGACACAATCATCCATCAGCCAGTCACAAGTGAAAAAAGGTTTTGGGTTTTCCCTCCTTAGTTTGCAGTGCTATTTTCTTCTGTCAGTATGTCTTGTTACTTCTTGAAAAGATATATGATAATTTTGTAAGTCCTGTAGTTTGAATATACTTTATATAAAGCTGTTCATTTAACTGATATTCGTGAAACAATAACTCAGTTTCCTTAAATGTTAAAATAATGTTGGAATTACTGTTTCAATGTTCCTTTATGGTTTATCTTCTCCATTAAGGACCATTTGCTTCAAATCTGTGGTTTAGAAATTAGTATCTAAATTAAACATTAGCAAGGGCTGAGTTGGTCCCCAGTAGGAAGATCTGAGTAGTCATTGCAGAAAGCACAAGAAGGAACAATGCTGTGGTATGTAAAGTGTCCTTTTACTCCAAGAGAAAAGAGATTTACATTGACTTTTCCCCCCTGCATAATTTACTGCTTTCCACACAGTAACTCTGCATTGCTGGTTGGAGGGAACGTAATGAAAGTGCTTCCTCTTCTCGCTCTTACCTGTCCTCTGCTTCTACTATTCCCTACAGTGGCAAAAATATATTGTAAGAAATATATTAAGAGATATCCTAATACTCAGGGTTATGCTGAGATTAATGTTAATAATTGGAAATAGAAGTTTTAAAGAAGTTTGAAGATTTATAGAACATGGCTTATTTAAGCGTTGGAAGCTGTGAGCATCAGCATGTGAGAGCTACCAGAAGAAAATACTTTAAATAAGAAACTCCTATGAGTCTGTTGAGTGTATTTAAATTAGGGCTTTTCCCCCCCAAAACATGGAAAACAGGCCTCTTTTTATGAGACAGGATTTAGCTTTGGTCAAAAGTATGTCTTTGCTCCAGTTGCTACACTTGTTTGTGGTTGAAAAGCTGCACATGTTCTTTACATCAGTAGAATTCCAAGTCAGATTATGTCAGTGTTTCTCCTGTAGCGTCATAACGCTGTTTACTAAAGTTCTGGCTGGTGGTATGACTGTATAAGTAGCATCTCACTTAGGTATACCCTTGTATATTTGCTAATTTAATTAAAAAAATAAGAAGAATTTCGTGTAAATATCTAAACCAGATTCCCAAAATACAATCTAAGAAAAAACAGTGTGAAAATTTGAAGACAGACACTTTCAGAGACTCTATAAACATGCTTTGGCGTTTTGTGGCCAAGGATGTATCTTTTGACTCTGAAATATTCCTCTACATATAAATGCCCTGGAGTTTCTTTAATTATCCCAAACAAATTTTACAAAACAAAACAAACAAACAAACAAAAAAAAGTGATAAAATAAGTATATGTTTCTACACTGTGCAAGTGTTATGAGAATAAAATTTAAATATCTTTTCAGGAACACTTCAGAGAAGTTTTGAATGCTCTAGCATCATAAGAATAAATCATAACACTTAGTAGCTGGTACTATTTACTATTTGGCCTCCCAGCTTTGGTAGAGTCATTTTCAGGGAACAGAATTGCAGATAGTTATTAGACCATGTTAACTGCACAGATGGTTTGTATACCTCTGAGCAAAGAAAAACAAAAATGGGAATGGGAAAAGAGCGGGGTAAAGCAGGCTGTGTAATTAAGCAAAGAAATGCATGTGTTGTTAGGGCTAAAAGATACAGTTTAAAGAAGGGATTTTGCCTGAACAAAATTATTTGTGTGCAGTATATTCTAACTTGCTGTATGATTAGGTCAGTTGGGAATGGAAATCCCCTTGGTAACAACTGTTGTTCACCAAATTTTTACCAGGCTGTAAGACAATGAATATCTGAGTCCACATGACTCTTTGCAGGGAAAATGGTGCTACTGAAATGTCTAATATTTCTCACAAGCCACACTCTAAAGAGGTTGGAAAAATCTAGTAAATCTCCTTACACACAAAACAAATCCTCTGATACTAGTTAAGGAAATGGAATTGTAACATAAACATCTGCTCCTTGTAATGCAGGGAGTGTTGGAGCCTGGTGGCTTGGAAACAGCTAAACCAACATTGTCAGGATTAACTTCCTGTGGGACAGCGAGCAATGCATTGTCAGGATTAACTTCCTGTGGGACAGCTGGGGCTGGTGCAGCTTGTCTGCTGATGCAGAGGAATTTGTGAAAAGTGGCTGATCCTAATGTCTTTGCTAATGAGAAGAAAGAAGATTTTTATTGGTTTTGTAAGCATTTCAGTGATGACTGGTACTGAGCAGCTCTGAAATGTAGTTTTGTTTTAATACTCCTGCAAGGCAGGGGATGTGCTGCTATTCCTGTTTTACAATGGCAAAATGAGATCCAGGGGGAAAACATTCTGGCTTTTCTGCGAGAGCTCAGCTGTGCAGACATAATCAAGGAATGATTTTAGGAAGAAAACTAAATCCTCTTTTTTCCTTTACCACTGTTGAAGGGTACTGTGAGCAGCAGGAGGAGAATAGTAGCCTAAGTCTTAGACTAAGTTCCCAATTCAACCATCATCCTCCTCGGGAGGCCAAAGGATGTGCTGCTGGCTGTGAACAGTTCAGTTTATGAAGATTGTGTAAAATTAGACTGGAGAGTTTACAGGGAAATACCAATGACAAATCTTCCACTGAGTCTAGGTGATGCTGAGGACCTAAATAAGTGGAAATCTGGTATCTATGGTTCCACTGCTTGGAGTATTGGAGAACTGGAGAACCTGGTGGTAAATGAAACCAGAAAAGTGGTGATGGAAAAACAGACACCTCTTCCTTCACAGCTTGCTAGGTCTTTGGCAGGAATGTACATTAAGAAAGAAGTGTTATCAATGCAAATGTCTGAAGGGACAGAACCTTCTGTAACAACATTTATTGGAGAAGAAACCATAGAAGATTTTGCTCAATTCTCTGATTCATTCTGATTAACCTACTCTCATGTAAATCATATGGGATGAGCAATATCTCATCAGTGTTTCCTTGCATGTGTTTTTTTAGACTCCTACATTGGCAGAGATGCAGCTGCAGAGAGGTGCTAATAAACAGTCAAAAACACTGCTCTGCTGAACCTTTTAGCAGGCTGCTCTTCCAAAACTAGGATGGAGCCAAACTAGTGTATGAGTTCCCTTGGTATCAGTGTCTGTCTCTTTCAGGAGTGTTTGAATAAGCATTGGCAAGTTTTCTGGCCATGGGTAGCCCAGCCAAAACTTGCTAGGAGTGTTACACTCTTAATATGTAGATTATATATTTTTCTGGCAAGTTAACTTAACATGCAAAACCAACTTGGGAGCTAAATCTCCAACTCTTGTGCACCTGCTGACCTCTTTCACACAATGACCATTGGCTAAACAAGGAAAGAGATTGCATGGGTGCATTTTAGTCAGGTGAACAGGGAAGTAGAGGCATTATAAAATTCCAGCCAAATCGTGGCTCTGCTCATGGAAGAAGCTGTGCCTCCTCAGCAGGCTTACCAAATCTTCCACCAGGGACACAAAGTAATCCTATGGCGGGGGGAGGATTTGGGAAATTTCTTCTGGCTAAGGTTTGGAGTTGTTTGTTAGGACTAAGGCAATGAGCCTTAAGTTCTCCTGCCAGAGAAATCACCTCCTGCTTTCTAATTTGCTTCAATTAATCTCATAATTATTTCTTTTTATTGGATTAAAATATTCCATATTCCATTTTCCAGGTAAAACATTTAATTCTCTGACAATGCCTCAAGCTAGGATTTGTTTCCAAATATCTGGAGCCTTTACTGCCGTTACCTTTACTTGACTGCCAACTGTGTTTAAGTGTCAAAGTATTAAAGGGCAGCTTTTCTCCAGGAGCAAAGATTAATTGGAAACAAACTGTTAAGAAACTTCATTTGCTGTTAGAGAAAATTACTTGTGCTTTGAATATAGAAAATCACTGGTTTTAGGGATGAACAGTTATTTCAAAGGGACATCAGCTTCTCCCTAGCCTTCTGTTCAGAGCTGGCTGCTTCTAGAACTTCTTCCTTCACTACTACTGGGCAGTTAATATCCTGACTCTTATGGTAAAAAGCTTTTTTCATTATTTTCTTTTTCAAATAGAGTTTGATTAGCCCATCCCACCCCAGTGACTGATCAGTAATTAATTTGTAAGCGCTGTGGATTTCAAACACCTGCAGGGCAGGTGGAGCAATTGAAAAACCCACTGCTCATTTTAGACATAACCTCAGGATTAATGAAATCTGGTATTGTGCTTAACAATTCCTAAAAGCATTATATAATTAAAAAATTTAATGTCTCACAATTCTCAGCTGTTTTATCAGAATATATTCCTCTGGTATGTATCCTAAGTAGTCTCTACTACAAGTAATGATAATCAATTATAAAGTCTCTGATTGTCTAGTACTAAAGATATTCTACAAAAGTGGTGAAAGTCTGTTTTAATCACCCTTTTTTTTTAGGCATTTTGCTGACACTTCTGGATAATTCTGTTTCAGTTTAGAGCAGCTAGGATTAGTAAGCACCTCTCTGGGATATTAGCTATCTCCTAAGTGCTCTCCTCTGTTTAATGCGTGTGAAATGTAACTGTGGTATCCTTCTGCAGCTTTTAAAAATAAAGCAATCTCTACTCCTGTCCATTTTAATATCACTTAGATGAGAATTTTACCTATAGTAGAATATTTTTAATGCTCTTCTAGATCTTTACCTGGTAGACATCAGTAGGAACTCTTTTGTTCTCACTCACTTAAGCAGCTTTGCCATGGATGCCACTGCACATGTACCTCTTGCCACTGCACACAATAACTCAGATGTGGATGTTTCTGTAGGTGCAGTGCAAGAGGCAGAGTGCTCCTTTGACCTGGATTAAATTGGGATGCTGTGCTGGTGGGGGCTGGAACCATTCTTAACAAAGAGTCTTGATTTTTATCTTAGACAAAATGAACACGTTGATTTTCTCTTCAGGATGCGTGATACACAGGGTTATTAAAAAAATAGAAGAAAATTTTTGCACGGCTCCAAAATATGTGCCAGTAAGGGATGGAGATTTTTCCCTCTCATCCTTTTTGCTTTGTGCATTTACCAGAAACTCATCATCTGGTGTGGGGTGAGGACAGGAAGAAAAAATATGTGTCTGAATTTTACCAAAGTATAACTTTGGTTTATGTTGCAGGAGAGGTAATAAATTGAAAATCTTAGATGTTTCTGCTTCTCTTCTTCTGTGTTGATTTAGCACATTTTCAAGAGGTTGATTTGTGAATCTCAGACCTTTTCAATAATGCTTCTCACACTAAAGTCAGAGATCTGCAGGGAAATCTATAGTCCTATGATGAGAAATTACTAACTAAATTGCCTATTGTATCTTGCATAATAAATTAAATTTTCCATTATTTTCATTTAGTTTCCTATTCTGGCAGTAAGTCCAGTTTTTCTTGGCTTCCTCATTTTTCCTCTTGCTTCTTATTTTGTTTTAAACTGTATTTCTAGCTTTAAGTTTGTTTCATTCTCTAATCTAGCTGTATTTTGGGTTTGAGGTATTTTTTGTCTTGTTTAGTTGGGGTTTTCTTGTTTCTTTTTTTTAATTAAAATTTTGACTGGACTATGATGACTTTAAAAAAAAAAAATGAGACAAGACAACCCAAAAAACCAAAATGGAAATAACCAGCCAGGCAGATGTTCCCATTCTTCACATAACTGAACCAGAGGAACAGTTTACCTAATGAAGTTTCAAAAATATATTTTTAAAGTTAGTCTTCTTTTTAAATTTGCAAAGGAAATGCAGAATGCTGTAAGTTTGAAGCCATTTAGCCATTTTTTTCTGTTCTTAAGTTAAGACAATAGAGGAAAATTCTCAGATAATAAATATTTCTCCAAGTTCCTTGTTGTAGGATAGAGAGTGAGCTGAGAATAATATCAAACCAAAGTATTTGCTGGGTGCAATGTAGAAGTTCCTCTTTGCCGTCTGTTGATGCTGACTGCTGCTCCACATGATTTGTTGTCTCCTTTCAGCATGTTTTTGACTTACTGTCCTGTTTCCAAAATTAAGCTAAAGTATTATCTCACATCAATTACCCAAATACCTGTGAAACCAAAGAACTTAATTTGATTGCATTTTCTTTAATTTTTCCTACTGTGTCAAGGAGAATTCTTGACAACTTGATAGGCTCAGTGTATTATTGATGTTAACATTAGCACAAATCATCTACTTGATATCAAAGTGGGGGATTGCTTTTAATTTGTCATTCATGTTTTTCTGCATAGAGGAGAAGCTATGTTATGCTTAGTTTGCTTTTTTTTTT
>WBNO01016595.1:43428-69146 GCA_013400575.1 Peucedramus taeniatus
TTTTTTTTTAAATTGAAGTGTAGCTTGCAAACCTTTAAAATGTACCTGCTCCCTGCTGCTGCATTTGTTTGCATCCAGTGCTTTAAGCATGTCAAGGGCAGTGGCACCTGAGAATGGAAGATGTTTTTATAGAAGAGCATGCTGGCTCTTCAAGGTAGCCCTGTTCTTCATAATTCTTCAGGTTCCTTTTAAAACTGAAACTCATCTCTGTCTCTTGGGGTAGCTTAGGAAAATTCCTGGAAGTGGGAAGTAGCTCCACTGTGCAATAATGCCTGCAAGTGTTTGAGGAGTACTTTTTAAGTAGGAGCCTGGTCAAGCAGAGGCCCATGTAGCTAAGTGTTTGTATACTGAGGTGCTGCTGAGAACACAGTGGTGGAAGGGGTGGAGCAGCTTACAATGTCTAATGTTGGAAGCACTTAGGAGAAAGGATGAAAGGATGTCTTGAGTGAGGGAGCTGTTGCTCTCTTAAACTTCTGTGTTTGCGAAGAAGTGGCCAAACAAAATTCCTCAGAGGACTGAAAGACCTGAATGGAAGTTTTTGAAATAGAACTAATCTGAGGGAGCTCAGTACAGCCTGGCAAGCAGAGAAAATAACAGTTTGTGTGATTACTGAAAGAAGAAGCCTATTTTCAGTGCTTTGAGTTGCGTGACTGTAGAAGAGAGTTAGTTCTGTTTCCTTGTGTGAACTTTACTTTTGGTATACTCAGCTCTGTATAAAAAGAAAAGCTGTATGTATATGACTAATTAGCTGTGTCACAGCCTGACAGCTCCTGGCAAAATAGTTTTCAAAATAGTTAAACGCCTTTCATGTTTACTGCAGGTGACATAGATTTGGGTTTATGATATAAAACACACGGAGCTATTAAAGCCTCTCAGCTGCACTGATGCAAACACCACTAATCGTGAAGAAAAATGTGGTCTGCTATTCATTAAATGCAGATGAGTTTCCTTTTTTAGTAAGCCCATTAGCAAATGCCTAAATTTAGGAACACGTGCAGTTACAATCAGTGGAATATTCTGAACCTTATCTTCTGTCTTGCAGAACACTCTCTGTGCTATGTCTTTGAGAGGTCTCAGACCCCAAGCCCTAATGTGGAGCCTGGTTTATTCTGTTGCCTTTGCAAACTGCTCTTTGTATGTAGATCTCCTCTGTTTCCACTTATTTCTTTCATGGTGATAAGGAAGTGAGGAAAGCTGTCATTAGAAATTCAGCTTTGTGCCTGAGTATCAAGTAGAAGCAATCTCAATTTTTGGCACAGCTCTGTTTCTGGGATGCAAACTGGTTTTTCATCTATGAATTTCTGTTGTCCTCCAATCTTGACATGGAAAAAATACTCAGTGTAATCAATGAACCTAATGGAAAAACTGCTGGTTTCACAAAATCGGAGTTTAATTTGTAATTTCCTTTCAATTGTATAGGGCTCACTACCATAAAATTTCCTGTGCATTTTGAAAATATTATCACAAATAATTAAAAGAATGGCAGTTAGTTGTGATGATAACGTGATGTCTTTATCATCCAAGACAGGAAATGTGTTAGGCCAGTGCAATAATTCTCACAAAACTGCACAGATCAGAGATTGTTGGCTTAAATTGGTTTAACATTTTCCTTGACAATCTTATCTAATCAGCATTGCAGGGGGGCTTATTCCTACTAACCAGAACCATGACCTGAAACAAGGCTGTCACTCTGCTTGTCTGAAAAATTAGGGAGGTAATTGTGCCCATCTCATTCTTCTCTCTCCTTTATGGGTACCACTGCTGGTTCAGGGCACTTACACTGCAGTTTATGATACTAAGATTTGTGTATCACAACTGAATAAATTCAACAAATCAATTTTGAGGCAGTTTTTGGCAGATTATTATTGTATTTTTGACTGTTATTCTAAAATAGTGGTATGTTTGTCTACAGATTCAATTTAAGTTAATGCCTTAAGTACAGAATTATTTGAAATGAGAAAAAATAACTTTGCTATTTAAAACTTACTTCTTTTAATGAAACTTTAAGTTATAGTCAGTAAAGGTACTCCTTTAAGTTATAGTCAATAAATAATTATTCTGATCATCCTTTATCTTGGAGGTCTGTAGTTAAGAAATTATATATTGCTTTAAATGAATTGATACGGTCTTAAAATCTGGTTTCCAAGTAGAAGGTGTGCGGAGAGGTATTGCTTAGGACAAGCTGAAAATTGTGTTTTACAAAGTCTGAAGACTTGGAACTTGGTACTCCTTAGTTTTTAATATCCTCATAATGTGTTTTTTGAAAATCCACCTTTTACACATTGGAGAA
The DNA here is from genome assembly GCA_013400575.1 of Peucedramus taeniatus. Classification (NCBI taxonomy): domain Eukaryota; kingdom Metazoa; phylum Chordata; class Aves; order Passeriformes; family Fringillidae; genus Peucedramus; species Peucedramus taeniatus. The sequence goes on from WBNO01016595.1 coordinate 45,719, forward strand.
AACAAAATCAGTCCGTGACAAAATATTGATGTCAAAGGATACAGAAAGCCTTAAAAGAGCGGTATTGGTACATGTCAGAGAGTTCTATGTCTTCATCTGAGGGGAAATGGGTAGTACTTGCAAATTTGTATTTCCTTAGATAATCCCATTCCATTAAGAAAGCATTTACTCTTTTTTTCAAGTTGTCCAAGCTTGTAGTAACTTTATGTTAACTTTGCCAGAATGATGCATGGACTTGTCTGGCCTGATTCATATCCATGGCACAGTTGTGGCTGAAGAGGAATTTAATAGGCCAGTAGTGAGAACATATCTAGTAAGAACAACAGTGCCCAGCATTTATAGTGTTTTCAGATCAGAATAGGCCAGATGGAGTGCATACAGAAGAAATATAGAGCCCTTACTAAGACTTTGTTCCTATAAAGTGTTGTTTGTGTGCAACCACATCAAATGGTTTAGCATTGACTCAATAACATAATAAACATTTCATTTTTCTCACCCTATATAATAGAATTTCCTGGTTAATTACTAGTTTATTGGTTTGGTATTTGTAGTTCTGAAAGCTCTTTAACAAGTTCTTTAGAAGTTTTAAAGCCCTCAGATTTTTCTTAAGACCCAAATTTTCCCGTTTCTTACACTGCCCTCTAGCGCTGAACACGTTTTGGGAGTCATCTCCAGACATCTTTCTTTGGTGTAAAGTAACTTTTGTGCCACGACTTTTTAGGAGCTGTTGGGTTATCAAAGTCCGCCAGGGCAGGAAGCATCCACCTTCTCTACATGAAGATCTGTCCTTGTTGGGTGCTAGGTGTTGCAGCAGACTTCTCGTTAGGGGTAGGAATGAGCCAAGACACAGACTCTCATTTAACAACGAGAAAAGGGTCCCGGTTTATTCTCCTTTACAGCTTAGCCATCCTGACTCCAACTACAGCCAGCTCCTACTGTTGGTTTCTCTGACAGACTCTGACTAATGGCTATTCCTGCTGGAATATGACTACAAGTATTTATTTGCTGCCTCTGACTGCAGGCTCTAACTCCATCAGACACAGACTGACTTCACAGCAGATCTTTTGCAGCAGCAACTCTCTTCCCTGTTTTGTTCGTGTGTGTGTGTGTCTGTAGATCATTCCTTCTTCCTCTAGGTCCTCTTCCTCCAGGCTTTTCCTGACTGGCCGACCCACCCTTTTTATCACACTTATCTTTATTAGTCACAGCTGCAACCCATTAAGGGCAAGGCTGTTCTTCTTCTTTGGTAATTAGTACAACTGTGTTTTATCAGGCAAGGTCACTTGTAATCCCTTCTTCTACACTTGCACTAAGCAATAGAACTAGGCTGAATTTCCACTCTAATATCCACAATATATGGGATCGTTTATCGGAAAAAATTCCAGACAGAAACCCCCAAAGAGAAATAAATGAAAATCTATGTTAGTATCATGCTAATATGCCATTATGTATGTGTATCAGCTGCTTAAAATGCAGTAAAGGTAGCATATAAATTAATAGCATATAAATTGTGTTTCAAGTTCTAAAAAAATTTAAAATGGTGAGAGTTTTAGCATTTCCTTCTATATGTGCCATCATACACAGTTTAATCTTTTAAGTTTTGTCTGATTGTATACTATTCATAGTGCTATCATGATTTCTTGACAGCTGTTGAGGAGAGGATCACCTTTCGTTTGCTGGGTTTTTTTCCATTCCCTGTCTGTCTGATCTGTCCAGTGTTTACAGTAACTACACAGTGTGCTGGGGTATGCAAAGACTGGATAGGGAGCTGAATCCTCTCAGGATGGTTTTGTGTTTTGTATGTAGTTTGGATCAGGTTTATTTTTTCTTAAGATTAGGGCTCTGCTGCTCTGTCATCTGTGCAGACAGAGTCTGACAGGCTCTGTCAGTCTCTCTGAGGAGCCCTGGCAACTTCGGTATGATTTACTAAGCTGTAAGTAAGCAGTAGTAGCAGGATTTAACCCAGTTAGATACTGCATTTTTTCTTAGGAGCACTTCTGCTGAAGTAATTTCTTTGGGAACAAGACTAGAATGCCAAGAGGAGTTAACTTAATTTGAATATTAAAAACAGTGAAGTTCACTTTTTAGCACAAAGCTATATTGATGTTGACACCTTGCCAGCAGGATTGTGATTTTTTGGGCAGGTAAGAGAATAAGTAAAATAACTTCTTTGAGGGAAGATCTGTTACTTTAACATTCAATTTTTGTCTTCTGATTATACTTTTCTCCATGGCTGATGCAGTGGTGCATCTTGGTGAGCTGTTGCTTGTCAGGGTTTCACCACACCATGCAAACAAGGATGTTTTCATTTAGAGGTTCGCTCATCTGATACAGGATTTATAGCAGGGTCCTGCATGGGAGCAGCCTTGCAAGACAGGAATTGTCAAACTGCAATTTTTGAGAAGGCTGATAAGGTGTTTTCATGAATTACAATAGATTTTAAAAGTGGGATTTTTCCTCTGTGTATCTTGCTGTGTGACAAAGTTTAGGTGAAGTTTTCCCACTCCAAAACACTGTATCATGGCTCTGTGATCAGGTGCCAGTCTGAGATTTTTACCTGTCACACTGAATGGCCTCTGGCAAGAGGGTAGAGAGGGTATGGATTGCCTAATAGATGAAAGGCACCTGAAGAGGAAAAGGATGAAAAGATCCTTCCTTCCATAGAAAGCTGAAAGGTTATTGCCTGCAGGAAATAGAATATAGATATTTTGGGTGCTGGGAGCCAGAGCCAGAGTTTGAGGCTATTAGGCCCCATGAGAGAGCTGAGCTTTGTTTTGCCTTTAATGATAGTCTGCCTAGATGCACATCATGAGTCCACCTTGCATGGTGAGGCCAGGCACAGCTGTGGCATCACCTCTGTAATCATGGCCTGTTCCTTCCTCTCTGGGCTGGGAAATCAGAGGGTCAGGCACTGGAGAACATGATCAAAGCCTTTTCTCCTACTCTCTGGCATCATTTCCTACTCATTTTTCTTTTTGTGAGCAGCCTGTTCTACCTGAGCATATGTGGTCCTCACATTTCACTGAATATAATTCTTTTGCTCAGGATTTTATCCTGAGAAAAAGAAAAAGGCAGAGAGGCCCCAGAGATGGGAAAAACAATCCTTATCTCATTCACTTCTCCTGTGTTTTGCTCATGTAGAATGTGTTAGGAATTTGTTTATCTGAATTGATGAGCCTGATTGGGCTCTGGTTGTGTTCAATTGTGTTCAATTACTGACCAATAGTCACACAAGCTGTGTGAGAGACTCTGGAAAGAGTCATGAGTTTCATTATTATCTTTCTAAACCTTCTGTATCTTTTCTCTATTCTATAGTATAGTTTAGTATAGTTTTCTTTAATATATATAGTATCACAAAATAATAAAATAGCCTTCTAATCAAATGGAGTCAGAGCATCGTTCTTCCCTGCCATGAAGAGTCAAGGCTTCATACAACAAGCATGTATCATTTAGTGCAGATATTGATGCCTTCTGCATGTCTTAGCTGACACAGGTATTTTTTCAGACAGGGTGGTTGTGCTGACTTACTGTATCTACCTTCTTGTAACTGCCACTTAATGAAATCAGCAGATAAGGTTACACTGCAGGCTTTGTGAGGCAGTTCTGTTTCCATGGAAGGCGTTTTCACAATGGCAGAGCTTTGAGGTGAAACACTGCTGCTTTTGTGAATAGACCTGCAGTCAAATAAGGGGTAGAACCAAAATGAAACTTAGGTACTTGTGAGAACAAGCAGCATGTCTGAATCTGTCTCTGCAACTATTTTTGCAACCCTTTCTTACTTGATCCTTTCTCTTAATTGTGAACCTGTTCATGATAACTTTTCTTAGGAAGAAATGTTGAAATCTGAATGGAGCTGAAAAAATGAGTCTCTCTTAATGAGTTTCAAAGGTTTTCATTGAGATTAAATCAAAGGTATTAATTTATTGTGTTAATTGTTAATAAATAAAATATTTGCTTTCTTCAGAGGTCGTAGAACAAAGCAGCAATCAGACAACAATCCCTTATTATCTCAGTTGTGTCTTTTGATTTGATGTCTCTGACTTATTTTATACAATGAGCAATAGGAAGAGGAGAGTGAATTTCTGTCTTGGCAGCTGGTCACAGAGAACAGATGAAGCAATGGATTTATATAAACATTTACTGCATAACTAGGAAATGTGAGTATGAGCTGAAGAGGCACAGATGATTTTGGAAAGTAAACTGTGGGGTTTTTGGCTCAGGTAAGCAGTGTGTGACCCACTCCAGGCTGATGCCATGACCAGCCAGTCTACTGGAAGGAGACTTTGTCCCAGGTGTGCAGCCAGCTGACATCTGTGTAATACATCTCTGCTACTAATTGATTTGACCGCAGGGAGTCAGTCTGCCAGGAGTTAATACCAGGCTCGTGTCTGGGTACAGCTTTGCATGGTATGTGAAGTTAATATAGGGAGGACCTCCAAATAACATTTGCAGTCATGCGCTGCAGGTAGCAGGCTTTCTTCCCACAGGAGAAATGGAACTGATCTTTCCCTTTTGGTACTAAGTGAGCAGATGAGTGTGCCTACCTAGTGCAGGTAGGCAGTACTGCTCATGGGTCACCTTTGGGCCTTTGCTCCCCACCATCATTCTGCAACTGCAGGAGCAAGTGGGAAGGAGGCCTGGCTGTGAGACCTCAGGACATGGCCTGTTTATAGAGGACAAGGTATCAAATGCACTTGTTGACTTGTCAAAAGGCAGCTGATGGTCTGTAATAATTATTTTTATTTCTTGTGAGAGACTGCCTGAAGAAAGTTGCTTCCCCCAAGAGTTTTCAGCTAAATAAAGGAAAGAAAGGCTTTGTCATCAGAGATCCATGTTTAATTCCATTGATTGGAATTGAAAGTTCCTGCTAATGCTTTTTTTTTTTCCTGTAGAGCAATGTATTGAAATAACATGTTTGCTCAGCATACAAAAAAATTACTGCATTTGCTAAGTGGTTTAGTAGAGCATGTAAACTATAATCACAGATATCCATTACTGGAAAATCTTAAAACTGAGATACAACCTGGATTACTGAGCACTTTTTCAATCAGAAAGCAGCAAAAGATTCACAGATCACTTTAGGAAATACTCTTGCTCACAAAATCATTCGATAAAATTCAATATATGCCTGTGTGAGTCTGTAAAGGTAGTTGTTTCTGGGATAGCTCTTCATCCATGAAAAGACAGAGACATCTGCAACCTCCCATGCTGCTGTGATTTTTGAAGTGGTATTCAGATGCTATTCTGCCTTTTTCAAGTTAGGACTCTCTAAAATGATCTGACTTTATCCAACTTGCATAGTTGCCAAACTCTTCTCTCAGACATTTATCTCTGTGGTAGCAGGGCCTGTCAGAGTAGTTTCCTCCTTTGACTGAGGGTTTAGTTTGTCTTTTATCTTTGAAGAGTTGGAGCTGATTCCCGAATTCAGGCTCAGAGACAGTACTTTGACAAGTAAAGAAACATTTCATATTTACAGAGGTTGGAACATGGAGTAGGAAGCAAGCACCATTAGTTTACTGTTCCTGTCAGTTTTGTCAGGAAAAAAAAAAAAGGAGAACATCTTGAACAAATCAAATAACCTAGTCTTCTCAATTTATGCTTTTGCATTTTGGGTTCTTTTTAGTAGGAGATCAAAGGATGCTTCCTGGCGTTCTTTGGGAGTCAGGATTCTGATGGCATATTGGTGCTAGTACATAAATTGTTGTCTTTAGGTGTTTCCATGAAGGTTGAGTCAGCTCTCAGGCCTGTAGGTGGCTCTGGGTGCTGAGGAGGACTTTGGGGACAATTGACAGATTTTCAGAAGATTCACTTTAATTTTCATAAGTCTCTGTGTTTGTAAGTACAGCCCTTTAGAAAGGAGAGATCTTCATTTGATTGGGTCACTGTTTATGTGACTGCTGATAAATAATAATAACTTCCAGAAAAAGAAGATTTTTTTTGGGGGTGTGTGTGGCTCTAGTTTATGTTGACAAATTGGAGTCAAGGCATTTGATCTTGCTTTACTGTTGTGCTGTGGATTGTAAATTGTTTACAGAAACAAGGGCTTCTCTTGGTTAGATTATGTGGTCAGCTGTGATGTGTCTGTCACAGAGAGCTCACAAGACACCTTGAACAGACTTTCTGTGCAACTAACCATTGAGAATGAATGCTGTGGTTTTGTTGTACTGGAGCTCTTTTTAAGTTGAGTTCTAGGTATATCTTTCCTCCTCCTCTCTGTTTGGCATAACAGCCAGAAATGTGGCCTTGTGAAATGAAAACCTTTTCGAATCAAGCAAATACTACAAAGTGATGATCCCAGTAGCATCATTGCATGCACGTAAATATGGACTAAAACTTCAAATAGGCTGGATTGGTAAACTGGAGCATAAAGTTATTGCATGACTGAAATTGGTTTGCTGTCACTGTGGGGCGACACACAAACGACACGGACAGCAGTTCTGTTCAAGGCAAACTAAAAAAACTCTTTATTAAAACATCTGACTCCATATATATATCTTTCTGAAATGCCAGTGTTATTGGAGGGCTACAGTGCCACCTCCTCAATGTCACTGGGCAACCTAACAGTCTATCAGGTTGCTCATCTCCCATAAAGGAATGAAAAACACTAAGTTATTTACATAAATATGTGGGAAAGTTCTGTGTAAATATGCAAACATCAAAAAGCTTGGTAAAACTTGAGAAAATCAAGGCAACAGTTTGCTATTTAAACATGGATGCCTAGTACAGTGAATTTTCTCTGTGTTGAATATGTAGTTTTAAAGAACTTATTTTGCACACAAACTTTGGCAGCCGTTTTGTGCACTATGTACAGATTCTTTGTTTTTTCCCTTCAAAACTTCAGTTGTTTCCTAGCAAGATAATCCAGGCTGAAATTAAATATTTCATCTTAGTATATAAAAGCAAAATAACATTATTTTCTGATAAAGCTCCTTCTGAAATTTAATTCATTTAGATTTATCAGTCCTGGCCTTCAGTCAGATTGTGATAAAAAATATTTGCTTCTGCCTAATTTTATTTGACTATTAAATTTTGAGCCTTACGTGCTAATAGTTAGACGGACACAAGAGTATGTGAGGGTATGTCGTGGGAAGACTTACAGGCAGCAAGTGGAGCTAAAGTTACACTTTTTAAAATAGCAGATTCTTAATGTTACCTTTTGTCTTTGTCTCTTGTAGAAGCTCCACCAAAATTGGAAGACAACCCTGCGGAAGCGTTCACGGACTCATCTCTCTTTGCTCACTGGGGGCAGGAGCTGAGCCCTGAGAACAGGCGGCTGGCCCTGAAGCAGTTCCAGTACTACGGCTACAACGCCTACCTGAGCGACCGCCTGCCGCTGGACAGGGCCCTGCCGGACCTGCGGCCCAGCGCGTGAGTCCTGCGGCGCCCTCCCTGTGGGCCCACACTGGTGCCTCACACTGCGGCCTTCCAGCTCTTTTCCACCTGTGGGGTCCCACTGGGCCCTTCCAGCTCTTTTCCACCTGTGGGGTCCCACTGGGCCCTTCCAGCTCTTTTCCACCTGTGGGGTCCCACTGGGCCCTTCCAGCTCTTTTCCACCTGCAGGCCCACACTGCGGCCGTCCAGCTCTTTTCTATCTGCGGGCCCACACTGGGCTCTTCCCGCTCTTTTCCACTTGTGGGCCCACGTTGGGCCCTTCCAGCTCTTTTCCACCTGTGGCCTCACACTGTGGCCTTCCAGCTCTTTTCCACATGTGGGCCCACGTTGGGGCCTCCCAGCTCTTTTCTACCTGTGGGGCCCCACTGGGTCGCCTTCCAGCTCTTTTCCATCTGCAAGGCTTACTTTGTAGGTCTGGGTACAGGTAACAGCCAGAATGAGTAATTTCTATCAAATAGATGAAGGCTGTATGTTTCAGTTGTCTTCTGAAGAATTGCTGAACCCAAAGTCAGTCCTGTTAAAGTCCCACTAAGTTTCTTCACCATCTGTTGGAAGCTTCATTTCACCAACAATTTACATTAGATAGGGGGTGTGGTTTTTCTGCTAAAAAAGAAACCTTTTAATGTCAATTTTCAGTTTTATCAGATGATCTGTCTAAATGAGAGCTGTTTTCTTTGAAAGCACAGAACTGCCTGATTAAGGTCAGTCGGCAGGTAAAGCTGGCAAGTTTTACTGGTGAAATCCAGCTTTGAGCCAAGCACTGAAAGCCTAGGGATCCTCCTTCCCTGGGCAGGTCTCAGCTCGCAATCACGCGTGCCAGGCAGGATGAACGTATCCAGGGTTATTCCACAATGGAGTGGGGAGGTGGATGGGACCAGGGGAGGGAACAACCTTCCCTTCAGTGCATCTGAGGCCTCTTTGGGCAGCAGTGTTCACAGAGACAGGTAATGCTCAACTTTTTTGAAGCGTTGGTGATGCATCTGATGCTTTGAACAATCAGCAGCTCTGGAGATGGAGAAGTGGGCGGAGGGAAAACTGCTTTTTTTGCTACTTGTTGAAAAAAGAAATCATTAAAATAAATATGCTGGGTACTTAGTGAATCAAACGTGATCATATTCACTTATTCTAACCAAATATTTTAATAACTAAAGCAGTAGTGCATTTTTCTGCACATTAAGTTGATGCTGCACATTAAGTTGATGATAGCAAAAAGATATGAACACCATGCCAGGCAGCACTTTAGCAGTATCTGTGCTATATATTATTATATATTGCGTTGTAGAAATATTTTTGTTGCAGATTTGCTGAAATACTGACTTTAAAGAAATCAAAGTCTGTGCAATTGTATTTGTGTTTTGATTGAATCAGTTTAGCAGTGCCTGTAGGGACAGTCTCTTTTTTGTTTTTTAATTGTAAACTGATCTGGAGGAAAAAGAAATCTTTTTAACTAGACATCAGTGATAGAAATGTTTCTGTTCTTATAGCTCTTTTGAAATTACTCTTCTGAATGATTTAAATATAAATCTTCTATAACTCTGTGTTTTAGAAATTAAAAATATGGAGAAAATAAATGTTACTGTAGCTGAAAATAAATTAAGGTTAGGATTTTAAAAGAAACTCTAGTTAGAAATGAATCATGATCCTAATTCCTGTGAAAGTTTTGATTCTTTGCTGTCTGCCAGGAACATGACAGACATCACAGTATGTTTAGGGGCACATACATACAAAATAATGGCTTAGTAATGGTAGCTCAGGCAGGTTTCCTGCAGCCTTTAGTCTGGGGAGCAGGCAGGGACTCTGACACTGGGATGTAGTAAGTTCTGACCCTGAGGGAAATGAACTGTGTTGTCAGGCAGTATGCAGACTGCTGTATCTACAGCACCCTGTGGAGTGCAGAGCTACAGGTGTTCTGAAAGTCTTGTTATTGAAAAAAGAATTCCTGCTCCTGACAAGCAAATTCTCATTTGTGTGAGAGCACATGCATGGATGTTGTGGAAAAAAAAGTCTACCCTGTGAAAGTATGTTTCCAGTGTAATAATCAATTTTTGGGATTTCTAGCATCTGGTTTTTAAACCAAGTGCATAAGTCACTTCCCAAGTCTGTATAGCTGCATTTAAATTATCTTGGGCAGGTACTGGGCTCAAGCAGCACAGTGTAAAAGCCAAGGACAGCGTGGTGTGAAGAGAACCTGCAGCAAGTGACATGGAGACCAAGTTAGTCACCTTTGCTGAGCCTCAGTCAGTTGTGGTATTTCTGTTCTGACTAGAAATGCATGAGAGCACAGATACAAGAGTTACCACAGTACCTGGACAGAGTTAGCCACAGCTTTGGACAGAGTTAGCCAAGGTCTGACCAAGCTCATTAGCCTGTATTTAGCAGTGATTCTGCAAGAGTCAGCATGACAGTGGAATCCCAGCAAAGGCTTGTGACAGGTAGATAAAGGAGTAGAGCTCACATAGTTCTGTCTGGGCTCAGTGCTGGTCTGTCATTTGTATTCAGAACCTATCATATGAAGTACAGGAATTTGGGAAGATAACAATATTTGCAACTGAAACCTAAGGAAATTCATACATTGTTAGGCCCAGTTGAGAGCAGGAGAATTTAGTGATCTGCCAAAATTGTGATATTACTCCTTTTATATCATACTAGTATGACTCAGCTTTGACCTTTATGCCTGCAGTGCTCTGAGAATTCACATCAACATATCTTAGCAGGGGAGCTCAGCGTGTCTTTACAAGGTTCTGCAGAGAGAAAGGCCATTCCACGTGTGTAATAACACCAAATTATAACATGCAGCATTTTCTAGGGTTGAAATTGTCAACATTAAATGCCATGACAAAAGAAGAGGACAATTAGAGATTGCTGAGCCACAACACAGATGGAAGAGACGGCAAAAATCCAGCCTTGCCCAGTCCTTCAGCAGGGGTGGCATGAAGAGGCAGTAGAACACATTTAGCAGTTAGGGCAGTGCACTCTGCTCAAGCCTCTGAACTCTGGCCTCTCTAGAAAAAGATCATCAAATTGGATGAGAACATCCAGCAGAGCACAGTTGGGTCAAGCTGTGGCAGTTGTCACACCTTTCAGAAGGACCTTCTCATGCTTTAGGTACTGCAGAGTGGTTTCTGACCCTCTGTACAGCCATGAGCCTCCTGTCCCGTTCTGAATTTGGTTCCTTTTCACTGTATTTGTGCTAGCACAGGGTGTCCCCAGCACAGTCCAAAATAATCTCTTTGAAGTAAATAAGAGATTAACTGCCCTGGATACTTTAGCCTCCTGAAGTAATCATTGCACTGTGAAGTGGCCTCAGTTTTTGCAATACTCAGTAGACAGTGCAGGGTTTATTGTGGGGTGCTGTCTCTGCCAGGGCCTGATTTTGTGATTTTGTGCTGCTGAAGTTGGATGCTGCGCTGTTCCCCACCCTTCTGTTAGCCCATAAGCTATCTAAATCACAGACTGACAAATAGCTCTAATGAGCTTGGAAGTACTGAGGAAGGTAGTGTTCCCTTGCTGCATGCAGGAACAGAGGATAATAGTTCTGTGTTAGTTATAATTCTGGTGTGCTCATTACTTTTAGTAGGGCAGGCAGTACCCAAAAAGCTTGTTTTGGGTGAAATGTGAATGAAACAAGCTTATGCAGAAATTCATTATAACAATTTAGGTTGTTTAGGGGTCCTGAAACTGTCTCCCAAACTCCTTTTGAGGGGATGCACTTAAGGTTCTACTGAGTTGGCTTGTAAATTTTTGTTGCCTGATCCATTGTGCTGAAGCACACATGGGAGAGGGAGGTAATATTCTTTCACTATGTGATGAGCGAGGGATGCATAGCAGGGAAGAAGGTTTGCAGCAGGATCCCAGCAGAGGAGCTGTTTCAAAGGGTTTAGCTCCTGCACAGACTGTCTGATATGAAGAAACCTGGCCAGTAAATGCAAACCAACCTTTTCAGTCAGTGTAACTGTCTGGAAGAAAGCAAAGAAGCAAAAGAAAGAAGCAAAGGCAGGAAGGGTGGAAAGCAAAGGAAGCATTTAAAGCTCAGATGTTTTAATTCTTTGGAGATTGCCAAATAGCATGGTATAGCATGTGGCTTGCAGCAGGTTTGCCCTTTTCCTGGCTGAAAGTTTGTCATTTGGAAAAGTGCAGAGGAGAGGTCCTGTTTTCTGTGCAGAGAAGGGCTTTGGCTATTTTGTAAGTACTTCTTTCAAACAATTTACCACTCCTAACTGATTATTTAAAGGTTCAGTTTGGCAAGGGACAATGGTAGAAGCCTTGAAGACAGCAAAATTAGGTTTGTGATTAAGTGGGCACAAATAGAACAGGCAAGAGGTCCCCTGAATGCAGATGGGACTATAAGGAAGAAAAATCAAGCATTGGCTGGTTGAGGAGAGTGATGTGGTTTGGGACAAAAGTTTTTTATGTGTGTACACCTGTCCAAAAAGTCCATCAGTCTTATGGTGGCAAACACAATCCTGGATGTAGCATCCCTCAGACTTCTATAAATTTTTTCCTTTATTAAAATTGATATAAGAAAACCCAGTTATTTCAAATAGTGAGGTTCAGGCTGGGCATTTGTATGTAATCTCTATTCCTCCCAAAAAGCCAGTTCCTCCAGAGTTGCATTCCATAAACCTTTGCCCCCCCATGTACCTGTGAAACAGTTCTGTTCTGCTGGGTTTATGTTAGTGATGGATATGGCGCCTTGTTAATTTCTGACCAAGTTCTTTTGTTGCTACTGGTAAAAGAGAACATTAATATTGCTTGTTGGTTTTGATGTTTCAAAGGAGTAATTTAAAAAGATCACAAAAGCCTGTAATGTATTGTTTTGGACAGAAGTCCTAGAATTTCCAAAGTATTCAGCATTCTTGTTAAATACCTAATGTTTAATGCTGTCATATTTCATGCTCTCTTTTACTCATCGCTCTACCTCTGATTCTTCTTTTTCTTATCTCACCTTTGCCGTCGGAGTGGTTCCCAGCAGCAGTGTGTCCTACCTGAGCAGCAACCCCCTGGGATTCTGAGCTGAGCTTTGGTTTTCCTGTTGAGATGTACCTCCTCAAATGGCTGCTCTAGAAGTGTTTAATATCACTGGCAGTGATAAAAAACCTGCTGCAGTCTTCAGGCTGCTCTAATAACCCAAGTTAATGATGATGTACACTTGTACGGGAAAAAAAGACCTTTTTATATGCTACCTGGTTAGCATAGCTCAGTTAGCACTTAAAATACGGATAATAGCAAAAGGAAAAATGAAGTATGATCATACAATGAAATTATAAGCATAAATACAAAAATAGTTGTGCCAGAGTTCTTACAACGTTGGGATGTTTGGGGACACAAGATAGATGATGGACTTTGGACCTAGTTAACATAAGAGATTTGATAACAGGATGCCTTGGCAATAGCAAACAGAACTTTGAGGGTTTTACAAGAAGGTTCAATCAGACAGGTTTACCGGAAAAAGAAAAATACATCAGACTTCTGCAAGCAAGAGATGTTTAAAATGCATAAGTTTGTTTATGTGATTATTAACCCAGTTACTGTAGTAAAACATTGCTAGCCTCCATAAAATAGTATATAAGCGTTTGTATCCCACGAGAAATTGGATTCTGATCACCAAATCAGTCTTCCCTGTCTCTCTTCATCTTCATACAATATTCAGTTCTTTTGCCAGAGTTTTACTGCTACTTCTTTCATTTATGCCAGAATTTTTTTTTTTTACTCCCATGTATTTTGAACTTCTGTTGGCCATTTTGGCTGTGGACAAAATGTTACCAGTGCTTGAAAAAAGTACAGTTCTGTTTCTGCTTGTGCTTCTCAGAAATTCTTACCCTGTTGGAATTAAAACTTGCTCCCATGTATGTTCCTAAAGCAACACTTGAATCCCAAACATTTTTAGTAACATCCTTATTGCATCTTGTATTAAACAACCCCCCCCCCCCAAAAAAAAAACCAAACAAAGAAGAAAACCAAAACAAAAAAAAAGTGGAATATATGCTAATTTTTAAAAAAACAAAAACATGGGGTTTTGCTATTGTTTGATGTGATACTCTTGGTGAAAGTTTTTCAAAGCTTGCAGAAAATAATTTGAGTTCATAATTATGTACATATTTGTAGATGGTATCAGAGTTAAATTATTAACACAGGAAATCATTTTTGGTTTGCTGCTTTAATGCATAGTTGTGTTAAACTAATTTTAATGGCTAACGACTGGTTAAATTGAATTATCACAATGCATAGAGGAATGGAGTTGTCTTGTGGACAAATATTTGAAGGAAGCCTCATAATGTATGCTGCCCTCCATTTACCAGAGCTGTGCTTGAAATAGTACACCAGGAGTTTCTCTAAATTTCTGGTAACCATGACAACTGCTACTTTAGTGCCATTAGCCCAATGTAATTGAGTGGAGTGGGTTGCTCGCGGTAATTTTTAGTTTTGTTGAAGGGATACTCACTCTTGCAGCTCTAAATGCCATTTGGAATCTGTATTTGAAATTCAGTGTCGCGCTGGAACACGCTGAGTGCCTTGTGGGTTGTGTGTTTGGGAGGAGCCTCCTGTCCCCTTGTGAGAGGCAGGTCCGAGCTGGGGATGAGCCCTTGGCGGGGCTGCCTTTGGCACCTGCACGTTGAGGTTGCCACGCAACCGCTCCCTTCTCCAAGCTTTATGGAGCTGAGATTTCCATCCATACAGTTTCCTCTCCTCTTCCCCCCTTCAGCATATTTTAGGCACTTATACACACCTCCCACACCTCCCCTCTCTCTGTAGGTGTTTTTGGTTTTTGTTTTTGGTTTGGTTTTTTTTTTTTTGGGTTTTTGTTTTTCAGATAGAGGTTCACTTTTTGCTAGTCTCATTTTAGGTGATGACAGACATACTTGTGAAAATGCACAAGCGCTTTACATTGTGTGCAGGATATGGGGCTGAGTTAATTCTGATTTGTTTAAATATATAAAAAAAGGTTATTTTTCGCACTATCAGCTGATACAAAAAATCATGAAGAGAGGAGAAAGTTTTTTTTAAAAACTACAGAGACACTGAAACAAAAAGTGAATTTGAGCTGGAAGTAAAGATAATGAATGAGTCTGAATGGGGAAAAACAAAAAGAAAACATGAACTCAGTTCAAGAATGTACCCTCCTTGAAAACTAGACTTCTTGAAAAGACAAAACAGGAGTCTAATTCTATTCTCGTGTCATCTGTAGCTATCTTTTAAGGCATGGTGGTGCAAAAAGGGAATCAAATTACATTCACAGGATTAAAAGCTTTGCTCTTGTCTGTACAAGTTGCCAGCAATGAAAAATTTTGTCCAGAGTGATAAAAACTGCAAATATGTAAGCTGTAAATGAATGAAGGTGGGAAAACCAATGCAAATAGTTTCTTTTAAATGGATTGAAGACTCATCAGAAGCAGAAATTTTGTTTGGGCATGTCAGTTTATGCATGGATTTATGGCAGGGAAGCAGTGTATTGGGGGCTGTTTTGTCATCAAAAACCTTTTTGAAATAAAATTTGTCATTAGTTTATTGCAATACTATACTTTACATTTATCTCAAGCTCAGCTTAATTGACAGAGGAGAAAAATCCACCAGTATTTAAAGAAGCAACTTCTTTGAGCTATTTTCAGTATACTTTGTTTGCCATTCAAAGTATTTTCAAAAATCCGTCTGTTTTTCTTAAATATTTAATAGGTACCGTATCTTACCAGATAGAGGTTCACTTTTTGCTAGTCTCATTTTATCTTCTTTGTGCATTGTTATGGCTGAAGAGAGCAAGTATTACCATGCCTGGGGTAGACAGTTAAAAGATACATTGGCTGTAGATTTGTTTGCTGGACCATTTTATATCTGTTCATTTTGGCTGCAAGCCCATAACTAAAATAACAAACATTGTAGGTTCTTTAAAGTATAATACTGAAGATTATTTTAGTGTGTTTAAACCTTTTAACTAGTTCATAGTCTATTTGAAGACAAATTTTTAACATTTGGATGCATACACACCATTTAGCATGAACAGGTCTGCTCTTCAAGGAACTGGATCTGTAATGGTTTTAGCATCTTTTGGAACAATGTGAGTGTTAGTATTTAAGAATTATTATGTGATTATAAGTACAGAGGCCTCCCAGCCACTTTGAGCCTGAAATATGCGCATTGGAAATCCTTTTGCCAAATGCCACTTAAACCTGATGGTCCCTAAAACTCAAAGATTTGTCAAAGATTCACCTCGGGTTTGACAGTGCTCAGCCTAAGTAAATGTATGCCTATTTCAACTACTTGGTCATCTGGGCAGGGCTTTTAGAGATTGTTCATCACTAAAGGTGATCTTCTTTTAAGGAATAGTTTCAGAGGTTAAAATACTCACTCTAGGGTACAGGAGGCAGGTGTGGAAACTATCTTTTCTCCTTAAGAAGATGTGAAACCAGTGTGTGGCTATAGAGTTGGGACTGTTTAGCCTAGAGAAGAGAAAGTTTAGGGGAATGTCATCAAGGTAAGTATCTGAAGGGAGGCTGCAAAGAGGGCAGAGCCAGGCAGTGCTGCCCAGAGGCAGGACCAGAAGCAAAGGGCACAAACTTAAGCACAGGTTGTAGAGCCTCCACCATTGGAGGCATCCCAACCCTGTCTAAATCTGCTGTTGCAGGAAAATGCTGTTCCTGGGCAGCTGGCTCTAGGGGACTCTGCTTAGGGAAGGGGTTGGACAGGATGCCTTCCTGAGGCCCATTCCAACCTCATCCGTTGTATAGCATCCTAGTAAATTGCCCTGACACCTGACTTGCAGGCTCTGTGAAAATGACTTTGTTTCTTCAGCCAAATTGTCACTAGTAAAAAGGAAATATAAATATTAGCTTGCAAAAGAAAAGAAAAAAGTGATTGCAAGAATTTTTGTGGCATTATAATCTAGAAGATTTGACATAGCCATGAAGAGTGGAGTTTAGGGTTTAAAATGCACAAGCATCCATTTGAACACGTGCTGCAGGTCCTCCCTCTGAGGGATTTACCCTAAACAGGAGGTTAGAGAGACTTGGTATTACTCCAGCTTAGTTTAATTGCTCCACAGAAAGTGGAATGACCCTGAAAAGGGGGACTGAAAATAATCATACCAAGCTGGCTAGTAGTTGGCTCTCTGGGGAGATCAGAGAAGATTGAACTCATGCTCCCTCTGTCCTGACTGAAGGTTTTAACTCCTGCACTACTGGCTAAAAGAGAAAAACAGTGCTGCCTTGCATGAATTGTCTTCTGGAAGAAAAGTCAGCTCCCCTTGCCTCTTATGGTGGTGCTTTACTTTGCATAAAATCAACTCCTGGATGCTTTAAAGAAAACTTTTCATTCTGATACTGAAAGCTGTCTTACCAATGAATAGAGGATTAAAACACCAGTCAAAATACAAACTGATTTGGGAAAGTTTTGGTTTGTTATACTGCAGAAGATCAAGCCACAAGTGGGAATTAGTAAATCCAAACACCAGTTTAATTATTTCCCTCTTGGGAAATCATGGTATTGATGCCAGGTACAAAAAGCTGTGAACTTCTGCGACAATGAGGTTTCATATTTGTTTATAAAAGGTGTATGAACCAGGTCATTAAAAAATATACTGTACACTTTTTAAGACTTGAAATGTTACTACTTTTTCTAGACTCTGTTTTTTGTTTTATATATCTTTATAACTCTTTTGCATGGGGACAGAGAGAAAAGTACCTAAAATATTAAATAGCTTATTTAATGTGATTTCCATCACCAATGACTGAATTTAGAAAATTGGTCGACCAGCTGAATTTTGAATTTTGTGCTATCTCAGTCAGTTTGGGTGTTGTGTGTCCTATGCACTGACTTTTTTCAGAACCTGTAAAAGCACAGAAGTAAATTGATCATCTTGATTGAACTTAATTTTTGTATGACATCCAGCACATGAAGAGGAATGCTTTTGTGATACTTCTTTGTATTTATTTGCTACACAAATTAAAATACAAAATCCTAAAAGAATTTTTCTCTTTGAACTGAAAAACAGATTTAGTTAAGGAATCATATTCAAGCATGATGTTAAAATAGTGAATCTATTCATGTTTTCTGTATGCAAAATATTGGCTGTTAGTTATGCTTTCCACATTTTTCAGGGGTTCCTGGATGTAGCTGGAGAGGATAGCCACTCAGTGTTATCAGGAGATAGAGAAAAGCATTAACATCAATCATTTCCATCTACAAAGTCTATCTAAAAATGTTGCTTGAGTGAGATTGTGCCTAATTTCATCCTAGTAAATGATTTCAAATCTGAGAAAAAGGTAGAATTGTTGTTCAGAAACATTGCATTAAATAGTAAAAGTTTCACAGAAAAATAGTTAATTCCTTTTACTCAGTTAAGTTCTGTCTTTATTAAAAAGCAAATATTTTGCTCACAATTTAAAAAGGTAAAGTGGTAAAAGAGCTTTCTACTAATATAATTGAAAGATTTGAATCCTTTTTGGAAAGAAGGAGGTGAAAAAAACCCCCAGTAAAACACTAAGGAGCTTTAAAGTTATGGGCAGCACTTCCATACTGCTGTTTCCATAAGCAAGTTGGAATGTGGCTGAAATATCTGTTTTTGAAAAAGGAAAGAAAAATGCACCAGGTTATGAGAGTATTCCTCTTTCTGATTAAACCCCTTGACTGTGCTTACAGATAAGTTTTCCACTAGTTTATGTGTTTTTTCTGGCTGCACCATCTGTCTTAGCTTTAGTAGCAGGATGTTCTTTATCTTTTAATGTGTTCTTACAAGTGGGGGTAGATTTCTCTGAAATAGTTTTTGTTTGCATTGTGACTGCCAAAAATTTACATCTTTTCTTTTCTTCAACCTTTTCCTTCAGGTGCAGAAACCTCACCTTTCCTGAGAGTCTCCCCGAGGTCAGCATTGTGTTCATCTTTGTTAATGAGGCGCTCTCGGTGATCCTGCGCTCCATCCACTCAGCCATCGACCGCACTCCTGCTCACCTGCTCAAGGAGATCATCCTAGTTGATGATAACAGTAACAATGGTAAGAGGTTTTGGTTCTTCCTCCTCTCTGCCCTGAGGCTGGATCATACAAGAGAAACCTTGAATTCTGGCTCTTGCTCATCCTTTTGGCCTTTCAAATGTTATCGGTGGGTTTTCTCCCTTCTTCATGCCACACTCTTGCTGGGCTGTCTTGAACTCTGCACAAGTGGAGCATGTTTAAAAGTGTGTACAAAAGAAAGAATGTTTTAGATGTCTGGTAGGCAGAGTTTTGAATGTAGCAATAGATTAGATCTAGCAAGTTTTACTCTTAGTGCTTCAGAGTGTTTTCAAGCTCATATGATTTCTGCACTTCTCCTATTTCTGCTGTATGACTCCACATGTGTACTCTGTGTTTTGTATAAAATGTCTTTCTGTGTTTCTTAAACTTCTCCTTTAGATTTCCAGATCTCATTAGCAGCACTTACCTTGCTGCTTCTCTGCTGTCTGTGCTCAGATGTTGCTCTCCATGATCTGAAGGATTGCACTGCCCATCTCTGATGGTTCAGTGCTTGCCAGGGTGTTTGTCAGTGAGTCCATGCTGGGCACTATTTACAATTCTTATTTTTTAGGAACTTCAGTGATGAAATTTTAATAAGTACAGAATGCTGAACTTAAAGAAAAATTCTGCTGTGCTGGGGGAGGGGGTTTAATTCTGAACTGCTAAAATACAAGGAGAATCTGAATTTATCTTGTTGAAGGAAAAAGCTGAACAAAGGGCTTCTCTTATCCTTGCCATCACAACTGCTGTTATCTGGGTATATCCCTGTAGCTAAATCCTGTGACTTGCTGCTGATAATAAATGTGTCTCAGATTTGTGCAGTGAAGAAACTTATTGGGAAGCAAGTAAAAATAAGTTCCCCACCCCAAGCTATGCACATCATCATATCCTCTTCTGCTGACTGTGAATGACGGAAAAACTGCAATCCTGACTCTTCAAAATACACACAAAACTCAACGACTTGGTGTAGGCCTATGCCTTAAGTTTTGTCTTCTCCCTTATGCAACACCTGGCAATTTGATATAAAAAAGCACAACATTGAAACACAGCTTTGACTGGTGGACTTGGCTGCGATTGTGTGAATCCACTCCTTCCAAATGGGAACTCAAAGAATCTAAGTAGCTGCTGGTGCTGCAGGGCCTGAGGTCTCTGGACATTGATAAACTGGCCACAAAGCAGACATAAAAGGAGAGAAATAGTCTGGTGGAGAAAAAGTGGCTTCTAGAGTTTGAGTCTGATATTGTATAATTTACAGGCAGTTATTGCAGTGGGCACATTGTAGAGCAATGTCAGAAATACCAGTGTTTCTGAGAGTCTGTCATCACTGTGATGAGCTCACTTACAAATATTCTTTGCACTGCGCTCTACAGACCTGTCAAAATTATTATTTTTCATTATTTCATGCCTGAAATAAAACAGAAATCACAGGAACTACTTTATCTTTCAGGAAAACCCATCCAGCCACATTTTTTCGCTAGTTCAGTATTGGTACTGTACTGTATAATATTTTTATGATTTGCTGTGCCTTTTATTTAGGCTTGCCTTTCTTACCCTCCAGTGCCTTAAATCCTTGGGTTTGTGGCCCCAAGCAGGGAGACAGAAATTGAGAGGAAGGTAACCTTTGGTTTGGCTGCCTTGGCTTGGTGTTACATGTCATTTTATACAAAATCACACTGTGCAGAGCTATAGTTAGTCTCACAGAAAAATTCAACCCTCTACAGGATTGTTACTCCTCTAACCCCTTTTCTGGCATCTCTTCCCTGCAGTATTAAATTAGATTTCTACAGTCCTCTTTATCCCATAATGTATGCTGAAGACGTGGTAATAGGCATATATTTGGAGCTGATGGATGTTTGGAATGGGAGAGAATGTAAAGATTATTTACAGGCTTTCCTACTATTAGTTTAGATCTTGAAATATTTATTTTAAAACTTACTTTTCATTTTACAATATTCTATTTTCCATTTTTTTCTCCCTTCTGGCATTGCTGAGATGAATCCTTTATATTTAGTGTCATTCTGTGTTTTTGTTAGTAGCTCTTTAGCTTGCAAGTGTTGCTGCTTACAAGATAAGTGGGTTACTCTGGGTTTCCCTGTAATGTTACCTGAGGGGGCAAACACTTGGTTTGTGCTTGCAGTGGGCTCCAGCTCTGCTTCTCACAGGCATCTGTCAGAATCCTAATTATAAGTGGTGTTTTTACTCTCCAGCATTCGCCAGGGATGGTAGCTTCTCTTAACTTGATGCAAGATTTCTTTCTGTGGTGCCACAGCCATGGGCTTCACAGACAGGAAACATCACACTGTGGG
This sequence comes from Peucedramus taeniatus, assembly GCA_013400575.1. Taxonomy (NCBI): domain Eukaryota; kingdom Metazoa; phylum Chordata; class Aves; order Passeriformes; family Fringillidae; genus Peucedramus; species Peucedramus taeniatus. Next base: position 66,395 of record WBNO01016595.1, read on the forward strand.
AAATGACTAGAAAGAAAAAGTGAGACCAGACATCTGGCAGAGTCCAAATGGACACATTTTAATGGATCCCAAATTTCTGGAGGCCTTTTGGAAAAGAGCAGTGCAAGAACTAGATTTCTTTTTAAATTCCAGAAAGCTGATTTCAGAAACCATTAATAGGGCCAAAGTCTGTACAATTGTCTTGAACAATATGTGCTATAGCATTTTATTTCATGTACTTCAAGGTATGTCAAGCAAATTATCTATGACTTTCCCTAAACCTCGGTGCAGTTTTTCAAGTTCCCAATTATGTTTCGGGAGACCTCAATTAATCTCTTTGTGAAGTTTCCCGTTTTTAAAATAAATGTTTGGAGTTAGAAGACTGTGAAAAGACCAGTGTGTGGCTTTTAAAGGTAGAAAATAGATTTTACAGGTCCTAAAATTTTGATCCTTTATTTAATAAAGCTGTTTGCATGGCTTAATGTGTGTATTTCACCATACCATCTTTTCTGGTGGAATTCTGATGAAGATTGCTCTGTATTGTTTCATATATGCTGATAGGTATATTAGTAGTAGAATTTAATTTAATTAAAAGGTAAAAAAGGCATATTTCAATGACTACTTGTGTATTGTATAATGAGAACAGAAGTTTTAGTAAAACAAGCAAAGTATCAGTGTTGTGTATTTGTGTCTCATTTGGGTCTTAGTCATGTTGGTTGACTAAGCAACTGCACAGATTTCAGATGTTTTACTGTATTTTTAAGTGTCAGATTAGAATCTTTCTCATTCTCCTCAGTAGTGCTGTTTGCTTTGCAGAGACAATGTACATATAAATTTACAATTTGGCAATATAATTTTTTTTTTTACTTCAAAAGCAGCAGAATTTTAGTTTTATTTTTAGAGAAGAGGTTTAAAAAAATTTAAGTGACCACACCCATGACTGCTGGTGGTTAATTAGACCTCAGAAACATATTTAGAAGCATTGCCTGAGCTGTAGACTACTGGCATTGTGGTTTATTTCCCCTGGTTTGTGGCATCCTGCCCTCTGGGGAGAGGGTGGTGACCTTCTGTGCCACTGGAGCCCTGGTTTGGCTTTTGAGTCTTTTTGCTGGTGTTGAGCACTGCTGCATTACAAAGTACCTCTTGAAGGTATTTTCAGATTATTTGAAATCTCTCTGAAAAAGCTAGTTGTTAGCCATGATGAGTTCAGCTTCATGGGGAGGCAGTGGGCATTAGTGTGTCCAGAGTATGCCTACTATAGCAGTAATTACCATGCTCTAGGCCATTTTTGTTTCACATTACAGTTAATAACATTGCAGTAGAGGCTCAGATTTTGCAAGGTTCCTTCCTTTTCCTTGAAGTATTACTTATGAATTAAATATTCCTACATGTTCAGTGTAATAATTCTCATTTTGTTCTGAGAATTTCCATGAATACAGCTATTGAACTGCAGTAATAACACTGGATATCACAAGATGTGAATTTTATGTCTTGCAGCGTTGAAAATTAGCACAGACTGGTTAAAAGTGGGTCAGGTGCAACCATATCACCTATGAGAGGTTGTCCTCAAAACACTACTGAAAAGAAACTTTTCAAAAAGCATCCAGAGCTTTTCATTAAAAAATTATATTTCTGTGGTAAATCTTAAGAGATATTTGGGAATAGAAGATTGTCTGTTTTTTTTTTTTTCTTTGCAAAAAGCAGTGATGAATAAACCTCAAGACTACTGTTCAAATGCATGCTAGATTTCATAGCACAGCCTAGTTTGAAGGTGGCTTACTTGTAGATCATACAACTATGAAAAACCTGTTGATAGCAATCTCCTGGGGAAAACCTTTGGTCTTGCTTTCTTTCTGTTTGGATTCTTGTTCTTCCCTTACCTGAATGTCAGAAAAATTCCAAGACAAACAGAAACATCTGAAACCAAGGAAATAGGCCAAGTTTATCCAAAACTGCATTCATTTTTGGGCTGTGGTTTATGCATCAGGAAGGCTTTACTTTATCTGGCTAGATTGATTATCTGCATTACTTAATGGTCTTGATGCTTAAATCATCATTGCACTGTCTTTACAGAAGCAAGCTCTCAGAAGGGCTGACAGGGATTGACACAAAAAAAAAGGGCTGTGCAGTGCTGGTTAGGAATCAGATGCTAAAAAGCATATATTTATGTATAGAGCAGGAAATCTGTTCCTCTTTTGGATTTGAGAAAAATGTTGGCTATTGTTACAAACTCGGTGTTTAACTTTAGTAAGATTTAGGGCTGCAACTTGAAATAATGAAGGCAATTCTTTGAGCTTATGTCTGCTGCTATGTGTTGTGTGCTGCTGGTGGGACTGCAGTGAGGTGTGCCAGCTACTGTGGATGCATCTGAAAAGACAGAAGAAGGAAATAACCAGACACAAACCCTTGCCCTCTGGCCATCTGTTCTAGTTGCCACCTGAAGTTCTAGCATAATATTTTTCTTATTCATGTCCTAGCCATGCAGTTCAGAATTCTGGTGGAAAAAAATAGGAACCACTAATGGAAATCGACTGTGAGATTTTTATGAGGACACTGGGTCCTGAAGATGATGTCCTAGACTGGTTGTGGACTGTTGTCTCCTCTTACTTGCCAGTCCTTGTGACAATGAATTCAATTCCTGCTTTAAAGGGGAGAGGTTGTGGAGTAGGATATGAAAATGAAGTGCTCTGTGAAACAGAGCAGAGAAGAGAAGCACACTGCTGATGAATAAGGCCATTTGTCTCAATTATTCTGCCTCCTCTGTGGTTTTTTT
>WBNO01016595.1:69192-168868 GCA_013400575.1 Peucedramus taeniatus
TTTTTTCCACTCTTCACACCTTTTTCTCCTCCTATGTTCATTTCTTCTTCTTTTCATCCAGGGGTGGTCTTGTTTCTTGGTCTTTATTGTCTCAGCCCCCTTCCTTGGACTCCTTCTACCCTGGCAGTCTGCTCTTTTTGAATGCTCACTTCCTCAACCCCAATCCCTACAACTTATCTTTCTTTGTGGGGTCTCTATTTTGCATGTTCTCAAATTCCAGTGTACCTATGCCTCTTATAATTTCCTCTGTCCCAGTATTTACTGTACTTTCTCACAAACTGCATTCCTCCATCTCCCACATCTCACCATTCAGCTTTCCCTTGCTTTTAGCTGCAGTAATTAAACTCCTGCCTGAATCATCCCTCCCTGCCTTCCTCCACCCCCAGTAATAGTCTGTACCTTCCTTTTTTTAGGCTTATTTTTGTAATTTCTCACTTTCTTCCTTTCTCTCTCCATTGCCTCCTTTTCATACATGTTTTTCCATTTTCTTTCATTTTCATTTAAGAACAATTATGAAGTCTAGTTTTCATTCAGCTTTCCTAACTCCCCCATGCCTGAGCTCCATAGTCCATCAGATCCAAGGACTTGCATTCCATCACATGAGGGGGCAGGGATAGCATCCCTTTCTGGAAGTAAGGCTCTGGGTTTTGCGTCCTTGTCATTACTGTTGTGTGAAAGCTGTTTGATAACCAGCATGGAATTTTATGTTGGGCACCATCACGGTGTCCTTTCTTTATAACTCCAGCAGAAAGTCCTTAGCCTTCCTTTTCTGGGCAATTAGGAGAGTTCCAGTGCTGTGAGACCTGTGAGACCATTTGCCTCTGTGGAAGCTCTGTGTGCTCCAAAGGTGTTGGCAGTGACAGAGTGGCCTTTCAGCAGAACAGTTATTTTAATAATCTGCAATACACCATAGTTCAGTCTGTTGGAATGGCTGGAAAAGCAACATTTCAATGTGTATGCCAGCTGATAGCAGAACCACTGTCCACATCAGGGGCAGTTGTGCAGGGCAGAGCTTTTTTCTTATTGCAGTCTGCTGACGTCAGACTTTATGACTCAAGCATTCAGATAATGCTACAAATTGAATCTTCCCTAGCCATCAGGGGCCAAAAGTTAATGTATGATCATCTTATCTTTTATTCCATCTGTGAGGTAATTTAGCTTGTTCAGTCCTGATCCACTTGCAGTGTAGCAGTCTGATGAATACCTTTTCCTGTGTCAGATTCAGCACACAAAGTTTAAGAGGACTGGCCTTGTTTCATGATGGCTCTGTTTTACCTTGAATCCCAGTATGCCAGTTCATACTGCACTTCTGTTCCACATCTGCTGTGTCCCCTGAATGACAAGCAGTGCAATGCCCAGTCAGTCACTTGAACAGTCAGGGTGTTCTTACCCTTCATCCCTACCTGTCCTGCCACCCTCTCATGACACAGCCCTTAGTGTGGGCATACTCATGTGTGCCCTCATGTTCCTGGTCATAGCAAATCCTGAAACAGATGAATAAATTACAGTTCCAGTTTATAGGTGGTGATAAATAGCTGCACAGTGGCCCTATGGGATATTCTGGAAGAATGATTTGGATCAACTTACAGAAAATACCATCACCTGTGTCAGGTGTGATTCAGAAGCCAAGTGTGACCACACTTTAAGGCTGCAGTCACATTTACTGAGAGCAGGCTTGGTTTAAGCTCTTCTGGTAGTAATGAGAAATTCACCCTGTGTGCCTTGGAGGTACTCTGGGCTGCTGCCATCCTGACTCTGAGGATGCCAGCACATAAATACTGCCTTGGTGTACTTCTCAGTACCATCACTGTAATTTTAGCCTTAACATTAATCTCTAGAGAGCTCTGAGAAATTGCTTGGTTGAAAAACCTTTTTCTTTCCCCGTTTTTCCCCCTCTCACATTTGTCAGATTATTTTGCCTTCAAAAATGCTTGAATGGTTTCTGTTGATAATGTTCTCAAGCACGTGTCGCTAAATTAAAGTAGCAGCCACAGGTATAAATTTGGTGCAGTGAAAAACAATGAGAAAAGTGCCAATATCTGTTGATGTCAGTAAGATACTGTGCTTTGATCAGATTATTTCCTTTTGACGTCTTTTCCCACGAAGTCTTTGATAGAAATTGTATTTGAAATATTCTAGTAATGTAAGCTCTTATGAGCCTGAATGACTTCTTAAAGGATTTCCTTCTCTTTCCTTATCAAAAGAATGGCACTTATAATTGAAAGAGTTTGACAGGGTGTGGGGAAAATACTTTGTTATGTCAGACAAAGGAGTTAAAGGATTTTGTCCTACAGAAAGTTAAGAAATGAAAATTGCCTTTTAAATGAACTTCATTAAAATTTACCTTTTCTTCTCAACCGAAGCATACTTTTCTTAAAAAGAATAAAAAGATAACTTTCATAAAATCAATGCTTAGTTCTTAACTTTAAGTAGTGGTAACAGTTCCTGCTAGGGCTGATAATTTCAAACACTTCAATTTTTTTGTGATAGAACCTCAAAATTCTTGATGTGCTGAAGGGTCCAAAATATGATAAGAGATTTGCCTAAAGAAGTATTTAAGAGTGTTCAAGCGTATCACTAAATGATAAAAATCAGTTAGCAAAATGTATTAATAAATTGTAGATTAATCTTTGGTCACCACACAAAGGCATATTTATAGACATTGCTAGATATTTTAAAGGCATTGTGGAAATTACTGTAAGTCTAAAGTTCAAGTACAGAACATTTTAACAAAGGATATGTGAATTCTGAAGGAACTAAAACAATTCATGGCTTCTCTTTTGGCCTGCTTTTCTGCAGATATGCTTGGTATTGAGCTCTTTGAAAGTGTTCTCAAAGTATATTTGATGGCCAAATTTTAAATTACTTGATTCACTTGTTCACTGCTAGTGATTTCTGGGGATGTTACTAAAATGGTGTTCCTTCCTTTCACCCTGGAAAAGCAACCTATTTAAAGCAGTGTGCTTCAGCTAGCAGCCTGGGAAAACTTTGGGGAAGCTCAGTTTAAAACTTTATGTAAAACGGTATGAATGTGAATAAAAGGTAAAACTTTAATTTATGATGATGCAATTAACATCAATGCAATTAACATTTAAGGGAAAAATGAGGACTTAGGGGTTAGACTGTGAGAGAATGAGAATTCCTGCTTGTTTTTCCTCACCTGGTTTATTTGGAAAAAAAAAGTTTTGTTTTCATTGGGCCTCCATGACCAGAGTTGTTGCTAACACCACTAAGTGAAACTCTTGTGAGAGTCCGGGGGTACATGAGTTTGTATGGATGGAGATACATGTTATATGCTGAAAATATAAATACCCTTCATGTTCTTTTTGATTTTCACAAGTGTCTAGAGTCTGTAAGATTTTGGGTAAGTTCTGCAGCCAATTTCCTACACAACTGGGCAAATCTTGCTCTCCTGGCAGTCTGATAGGTGACAACTTCTGACTGGGGATCTGAATTTTCCTGCCACATCCCTATGGCATTTTGCAATGGAGTTTGTGAATAAAATGATGGTTTTATTTTAATTTTTTGATATTAGTTTCCTTTCAAACATAATCTGAGAGCAATGGTAGATGCTTTTTGGTACCAACTGAAAGGACAATTTGCTTTTCATTAAATTTAAAGGGATTTGTCTGCACTGTAATGTAAACTTTCAACTGAGTAATTCAGAATCATGATGAATGCTAAATAACACGGCAGCATAAATCATTATTGTTTTCATCTGGCAACAGGGAAAACCTTGATGGAATTGCTAAGTGCTTTCAGTTTTCTCCAGATAGCTCAGTGTCGGCTGCTGCATTGTTCCTTTGCTCCTCACTGACACACTCCTTTGGCCCAGTGCCTGTCTGATCATTGTTTAATGTTTCAAAAGCTGCCACCTTCTATTTAAAGCTATCTTTTCAAGCAGTACAAATACCAGCAGATTTGCATACAGTAGAAATAGAAATAATTGGAAAAATAAAGTAAAGAAACAAATAAGAAATGAGATGTTAAGAGCATTAATGTTTTATGAAGGTAAAAAAAATCTGCATAGCTAATCAAATTATGGTGAAATTTAAGGAAGACTAAAGATATTTCTGTGGCTGAATAGATGATCTATCAGTATTACAGGCTATGAAATAATTATTTCTCCCGACCTATTGCTCCTAATCTCAGGCTTTGCTCATGTACACAAAGTGGAAGGAGAACAGCAAGGTCTTCTAAAATGAGAAACAAGTTGCAACTCATTTGCCAGCAAATAAACAAGTTGACAACTTGTCTGCCAGCAAATAAGCAATGATTTCTGTTTTTTATTACCATGAATGACTGCAGTGTCAGTACTTGAAAAATGTATTTACATTCCCATGTCAAATAAGTGATTGTGATTCCCTGCCTTCTAGTGTTATTACTACTGTACAGGCAACAAGTTTGAAACATCTCCCTATGGTCTGCTTCTTATGTGAAATGTCTAGGATTACATTTCAGTGATATTTGTGCACTTGAAACTTCTTTGTTGGTAGTTCATAGGCTTTGACAACCAGTTTGGAACATGCAAGTGAAACTGAGCAACACTGGGTCTGGTTTTGTGTGTTCTCTCATCAGGTATCTCTGTTTCAAAAGAAAAGTTTTTTTTTTCCCTTTACCAATTTCCCCCACACCCAAATAGACAAAATGCAAGGAATATTGAGGCAAAAGCTGTGTGACTGTGTGTATGGTTAATATCTCACAGGCAAAGACAAAATGTATTCCACAATTAGATTTAATTTTTATTAATGCTATTTGTGCTGCACAGTGTTATGTAAAAGAGCAAGAACTGAATGAAGTTGTGCCATGACAACCTCTGGAATGCCTTGTGTCAAAGAGGGAGACCTGCTAGACTCTCAAGATTCCTGTTCTTCTAGGAATAAATCTTATGGCATCTGAGATTAGAGCATTAGTCCAATGTGTGAAAAGAGACTTAAGGAAAGCTTTTTCACCAGAAAAATTGAGCTATAGCATAGTCAAGNCCTAGATCTGCACACTGCTCTGCTAGAGCTATATGAAGTAAGCAGTGTCTGACTTTGGACATTTTCATTTATTGCATCTCCTTGCTTCAACAATTATATATCCCAGAGGAGAAGAACAGCACAAAATAATGAAGTTAGAGGAAACCTCAATGGCTTGTTAAAAGGAGCATCATCACATGTGGGCACAAAATGATCACAAAGATCATAGGGAGAGAAATTTCAGATTAAATAAGGGAATTTGTACTTTAGTTTTACCCTACAAACCTGAAAAGATCAGTTGTTACACAGTGATACAGAAGTACTTTACAGGTTGCCTGATACTCAGTTGACCCTGAGCAGTATTTTATATAACTCCAACTAAACTTTCACTGATCTGCTCTTCTCCTGAAATCTGAGTAAATGCCTCTATAACTGTATGCCCCAGTAGGAGCTCTGGGAAGAGTTTGATAGCAGGGAATGCTGGTAGCTCATATCCTTGAATACACATTGTGCGTGGGAACTGCTCGGCGTTTCTCTCTCAGACGGAAATATAGCAGCCTGGAATACTCTGCAAAGCTTCAGACATCATGTGGGCAGGAGCCCTTCTGCAGGAGCCAGATCAGTAAATCCAGTGCAAAGCAGTCAAAATTACTGTTTTACTGCATGTTGTAGAATGGAATTTTCGATTGGTTTTGCAGATGTGCAGTCATAGTCCCTGAGGTGAGAATGGTACAATAATTTTAGTGTTCAAGCTTCCATCACAGACAGCTCTTGGTGCTGGTGGGCTGCCTTTCTCAAAATTATGCTGAGATTAAACTAAGAATGATACTAAATCTAAAGATTAGATACACAAAAGTTAAAAATTATTTTTTAAAAACAAAAGGGAAAAAAGGGGGTTATTCAACTACTTTAAAAGTTTTAGGGTTTGTTTTATTTTTTCTATAGCTTTTTTATGTCCTTATGTCAGTACTCCATCTTTACCAGATGTCTAAAGCTTTTAAGTTTTGTTTCTAATTTGTGGACCAATCTTGAAAGGTGCTAACTCCTAGGACTTAATTTTTCATTAATAGGCTGTGTTCTATGGTGTGAACATAGATTCTTTCTTGTGACATAGAAAAATATTATCCATAAAGTTGTATGATTAGTCCAGAGAGGGTTACCACCAAATGAAGGAAATCAAGTCCTTCAGTGGTGTTAGGTCAGCTCACATAGCCCATCTCCTCAAATTAGGAGTGGTTCATCACTGTAAGAGAGTGTTGTCTTCCCAAATGAGTTAACTGCAACCTCTGTGATCCTGTCAGCTCTCAACAGAAGTTTCAGCTCCTTGGAGCACCCATCTGAGAGCCAATGGAGTCTACCAGGAAGAGGATTGCAAAACTGAGCCTGAGTCACTTCCAGAGATCTGTAATTCATACTGCAAGCTCTGCACAGGTTAGCCGTGTCAAATATTTGTTCTTTTTACCCCTCTTTCAATCACAAAAAAAAAAAAAAAAAATAGAGGGTCAGGGGTCTTTTAAAATATCTAAAAAGAAAAACCTTAGCGAAGGTGAATTAATAAAATGATCTATTAAACTAACCATCATTTTATAGCCCTGAACTTGAAACACTGAGAGAAATTACTTAGGTGCTGTAAAATGGAAAAAAAAAAAAAAAAGAGTCTAATCAGCTTCCCTTATAATGGAAAGTACCCTAGAAAAATATGCCTGTTGCTTCAGAGTATATCAAACTGAGTTTAATCAACTGTGCATTACTGTGTAATGGCTCAATCAACTTCAGGTCAGCAAGAATGAAAGTAGAGGAATTTTTTAGTAGAACTATAAAAGAAGATGCATGTTCAATAGTTTGCTTGACTTCCTGGGTTTGGATTATCAAAGTTATCAAAGTAACATGAAAAACAGCAGTGGATGATTTATCTTGCTCAGGATCTTATACATCAAGACTTGGCTCTGATATATAACAAAGCATATTTCAAAAATTGCATGAATTTTTATGGTGTTGCACAGTGTTGGGTGTACCCTGTGGCATACAGTTCATATAGAATATTTTCTGGAAAATTCTGAACTCTCTGGATGGACTCTTCTCCACTGCTATTCTGGCTGTCTTTCCCCATCCTTAATAGAGCAGTAGTGGGGTGATTCATTTAATACAGAACAATGATCACTTAGCTCATACCAGAAACAACCTGAGTTAGCAAATCTGTGTGCTGGAGATGGATTTTACTTCAATTAAGTTTCCACGCTCAGAAACTTTTAATCACAGCAGGTTTTTCTGGTTATCAGATCTGGGCTTTCTGCAGGTTTAACTTCCCCTACCTGCCCATCTCCAGCTGAACTAAGTGGATTTCTGATTCTGGTCATTTTTAAAGGTTTGTATCAGTGTGAAACTGCATTTGTCTGTGCCATACATACCCATTGCAGAAGGAATTCCTGTGATTTATATAAATGGTTGTGGCAGGGGAAAAGAGTTTCCTCTGCCTTTGTACTATATTTTTAAAATGTGATGCCACGTGCAGTTACCTGTGTAATCAGTTACTTGTTCAGTGGTTTCCTGACTGATAAAGACCTATAAAAGCACCACTAAGTATAAAATAAATATGTTTCTATTTTTTAATGGGTCCTTTTAGAAATGGAAGGTCATCCTCTGTGAGTTTTGGATAATTTGATTAAAGATACTGTTGAAATGGAGGAGTAAACTGTCTGCATTATCCTATTACCAGCAGAACCCATGTTGACTAAGCTTCAGCCCAGAAACTCAGTAGCATCCTAAAAGGGGATTAACTAGTGACAGCTGAGAAATACATGAATTATAGAGAATAAATAGCCAGTTTTGAAGGGAGTAGTGAACAGATCTTTGGCCTGTCACTGTAGGTATTGCACAGTAGTCCTGAGAGTACCTTCATAGCTGCCTGTCAGTTCCCCATCTGTTTGGTAGGATGAAACACCACCAGTGCCCTGTCTGGCATTCTTCTGGAAAAAATTAGTCAGATTTCTCTGTAAATGTTCTGCAAGACATACTTTAACACAATTCTGATTCCAACTGTTTCATCTCCCCCAGGAGAAAAAACTTTGTTTCTGGGAGTGAAGTGCTCAGAAGTGCCTGCAAAACAGGACCAGGAGCGCTAGGGCTGGGTCTGCTTGGAATGGGTGAGCTTTCCCAGGACAGGCAGGAGTGACAGCAGATTGGTGGTGTGGCAATGGACGATGTTTCTGCCTTTCTCTATAGAAAATAAATGCCTCTCCAATGTATGCCAAGTCACAGCTGCACTGGGGAAGACTTGAGGAATTATACTGCTTGCTCAGGTCCATTGCTGGCACCTGATTCCAGGTTCCTCAATGTGTTTACTTGGCATTTCTCTCAGTAGACTCTTTTGCTAATGTGCTGTTACTGGCACAGATGCTAAAATAGGAACAAGTCTGCTCAAGAAAATAGCACTTTAAATTTAGTCCCGTTTTGAAAAATATCTAACCCTCATAACTGTCCTATTTTGTGCATTATGGACTGAACACCTAATCATGCAGCCAGTTGTGTATATTATAAGCCTGATTACTTGTGTGATTTATGTTCTTTTGTAAGTTCCCATGTGGAAACAGGGAGGTATTCCTTGGTTTAGATGTTATTCAGCAATTAAATGCATAATAGATCCCATCCTCCTTGATGCCATTACATTCAGTGAAATTATTTGTATCATGTGGTACCAGAATTCATGAACAATGACTTCAATTTCTTGGTTTCCATAAACAGAGTAATAATTTATCACAGATTTGATTTACACATGGAAAAAAGTTTAAAATCCAGGGAACTGTGACAACTGTCCAGAATATTTATTAGACAAGTTACAAATTCCTGTCATTTTCTTATTCCGTTTAACATTGAGAATATGTTAAATAACCAAACTAATTTCTTTCTGAAGGGAGTTCAGAGCAAATCACAAGACAGTTGTAGACTTTCTGTCTGAGATGTTAGATGAGCTTCATTCTTAATCAGCTGACTTCAGTAAATTTTGATTTTATTTTTTTTTAAGTGCTGTAAAATACTTTTCCTTGAATCAGTTATGTCCTTGGTGGGATTTGATATATTTGATGTTTTCCTGGTTTAGCTTTTAAGACTTAAATTACTTATTTTCCTCCTTTTATTGGAATCGATAGCTTTATATCCTAAAGCTTTCCCTGTATTCCTCCTGCAATTTTGTATTTGAAGTGTTTTTTCTCAAACTAGTTATTTGCTCTTTTTTTTATTGTCTTCAAGTGATTTGGCAGTGAGCAAATTTGGATGGGTTTTCCGTGTTCTGTATAAAAGCTAGTTTTTAAATGTTACTGATGACTGTGTAGGGTTTAGAGCCAGCTATGTGTCTTGCCAAATCCTTAAAGCTATCATCCCCCTGCAGGCTGTTGGTGTGACTATCCAGCATTGCTCGTGGGAGGACTCTCTTGCAGCTTGGCGATGGGAGATAGTGTTATCTGTCACTGAAATGGAAACTTCCCCTGTCCCAGGGGCATCCTGAAATACCACCTTGAAAAGCAAAGTTGCTACAATGAATTTGCCATGAGAAATAGGTTAATATTTATGAATGTTCAAAGGGGCATGTTACTCAAGAGTTGCTCCTGGTCTTCAGATTTATGAAGAAAAGGTATTCTTGTCAGTGGAGAGTTGCAGAAAGCATTTTAGGTCTTTTATGCCAGTTTTTTTGGTTTTATGGCTCATGGCTCTTGTAAGTGGTTAGCCTGAAGAAAGTTATTTTTATGGTTTCAAATGCAAGTATCTAGACTTAATCACCGCAGGTTTGGGATTTGTGCTTTTTAACTGTGCCGGACAATAGACTTAGGTATACCTTTAATATATTTGTCTTTATAGTGTGCTTCATTTGATCCTCTATAAGGAGCATGGGACAGTATTTGCTGAGTGAAATTAAAAGGAGATGAGACAAACTTCTGTCAGAATTAATTGGAACAAATTTCTCTCTGTGTTGGGGAAAGAAGAAAGACCAGACGATCTCTCAAAATCCATTTAGTGCTGCAGTCTGATGATATATTTGTCAAACTATTTTTGGTCTTCTAACAGAAGAGCACTAAGGTGAAGTTCATAAAACATTCACTGCTTAGTCAGCATGTGGATTTTCAGGCAGGGATTTCATATTCAAAGAAACCTCTTATAGTTTCTGACCCAGCATAAAAATATTTCAGAAGCTGTTGTTCCTGTTTCAGGGAAGGTGGCAGAGTTGCAACCAGCAGTCGAAACTTCTCTCTGTATTAGGTAGGTCTATTTTCCTTCTACTGTAAATAATTTCTGACCTCAACATTTTGTGAGGCCTGGGCAAATATGAAAAAATTAGATTCTCTGAAAGCCCTTAACAGTCCTGTGAATGTTCTTCTGCTAACAGGCAGAGCTAGAGATACCTTTAGTATCTCTCATGTTGTAATATTCAAAGTATTTGGTCACCACTGACTGTGTCCACATGAAAAATGGTTTTGAGATCTACTTTTAAACAGAGATACCTATATATGAAAGAAAAACCATCAGGCTCTGCAATCTGTTTGAATTATGTATGGAGAATTCACATAAAAAGGCTCACAGCTTGTTCTTTGAATAACAGCCTGTGGTGCTTAAGATCACCAGATTCCTTTGCATTAATGCTTCCTCATTTACCATCTGCAAACAAGTAATTGCAAAGCTCAATTTCTTTATCAAACTGTTGCTGTTGGAAGACTTGTGACACAGAACAGCTACAGCTTGATTGGTATTTATTAACTGTTGTTACATAGATTTAAAGTGAAAGGGTTTTATAACGTAGTCACTGTGTTTCATAAACAATGAAACACACTCCGTCCCATTATTTCACAACTGGTAAGCCCATTTGTTCAACTGGATGCTGTAGTGTTTAGTCTCTGGAGGTCTGTGAAAATCAGAAAACTTCTACTCAATGACCTAAACAAGGGCTAAGGAGTCAAGTTTTAGACATCTGTTTCAAAAACCTTGACCTTACAGTGTCAGAAACATGTGCTTAGTTTCTTGGTAGGGTTTCATTGTATCTAGGAAATTGAAAAAATATTGTTATTAAAATCAGATTCTGTAAAATTATGACTGGATGTTGCAAGCTCACAGAAGGGCCAGATCGCTCACATCCCAGTTCCTGTATTGCTCTCAAACCATCTATTCAGTGTTGTAATTTGTTCTGTGTCTGCTTGTTTATCAGAAGGTAGGTGTACATCAAAAGAAATGAATGCGTCCTCTCCAAGGCAGATGTGAACTCTGTCACAGTCACAGCATGTCTGAGGTGAGAAGTGACCCCTGAAGACCTTCTAGTTCCACCCACCTACTCAAACCTGGGTCAGCTAGAACAAGTTGCCCGAGACCATGTCCAGTTAGGTTTCAAAATATCCAACCTCAGTAATAACTTTCTTACACTAGTTAAAAAGGTTTAAGGTGACTGAAATTTTAAGCCAAAATTACAAGTTTAAAACTTAAAAAAATGTTGACTGCATTTTGGCATGTGAACATAATCACTTTTGATTTATGAGCCCAGCTGAGCCTCACTGACTGTATTTGTTTAATTCAGATGCTGAATAGTTCTCACTAAGGCTGCTCTTGTAATCTTAATTCACAGAATTATTTCTGATGGCCAGGTGCTAAGGAGTTGTAAAAGTGCCTTCTCTTCAACAATTAAAAGGATTGATCTCCAAAGCAACCTCTCATATGACTAAAAGGCTGTGGTTATTAAAATGCAGATTCAAAGAGAATAGTTAGTTGTATTTTAAGAATGCATATTGGCATTGAACTGCAGTTGCAAGACAGCAGACCTGACGTAACTGTGCATGTACTGGCTCAGGGGGTTTGGTACCATGCCCCAAGGTGCTCAGCCAAGCTGCTCCCAGAGCTGGAGGTGACACATCTGCACAGTGCTACACATGCTGGGAGCTGCCATGGCTCTGTCCCGGGAGGCCATGGTGCCCTGTTATCTTTACTTGCTGAGTGGCAAATCCCAATCATGTATGCCTGATAACACTGAAATCATGGATATTTTAGGCTTTCAGACAGAGAAGTTTTAATGGTTGTGGGTCATGCAGTAGTGAAACACAAAGTGTTTATGAAGAGGATGAAATGACTGGATTTTAGTGAAGAGAATGACAGGATTTCAATGAAAAACCTTTAAGAGGTGTTCCCTGCTTCTCCTGCTGGTTTTGTTCATTACAGTGCAAGTCAAACCAGTGGGATCAATGGGTTCCAAAATCGAAGTAGCAGATGAGTGGAGAAAAATAAGGCATTGTTTGATAAGGACAGGTGTTATGTGTGGACACAGCTGTCATGATCTGCTAGTACAAGGAGGGGTCGTGATGGTTCGTTTTACCAATCTCAGAGTGCAAAAACAACATGGAGGGGATTTCAGTATTAATCAGAACAAATGCACCTTTTATTGAGTGTCCACAGCAAATGTGATAGAAGGATTAGAAAGGAGACAAAGGATTGAGAGAGGGAGAGAAAGGAGGGGGGGAGTATAGCTACCAATGGAGAGACTAAATCCTTGTGGTCCAGCCAATAGATCCATCTTGTCACATCGGTGAGAATCTCAAAGTCTTTGGTTAACTCAGGGGTTTTTACATAGGACAGTGGAGAATAAGTCCATTGAGAACAGGTACAGATAGTCCAGTTCCAAGTCTTCCACCCAGGGGGGAACAGGATGGTAACAGGTAACAGGTACAGGACAGTAGAGTTCCGAATAGGACAAACTAGTTCCAGCAGTGAGCGGGACCTATTGTTTCAGGATTGGTTTCTATAGGAAACCAGTCTTGGTCCAGTGAACACATCTGCAGGCAACACCTGGCAGACATCCCGCTTCAGTCAGGCCAGCGCCCCTGTGTTACAATTTTAAGGGTCTCAGTCTCAGTCCTCGGGAGGGGGCTTCAATCTCCATCCTTGACAGCAGTTTTGAGGCAGATAAGGGATCTTCTGTGGGCAACCACCAGAGCTGAAGTGAGTGGCATCTAGCTAAGAGGTGGGGAAATTCATGGGCTGTTGTGATGAGCAGAGATCATGAAGCAGGTGTAAGCTTCAGGTAAAGAGCAAGCCACTAATTGCCATTACTCTGCTCCAAGCAGCATACTGTGGTGGCACAGCAAGCACTCCTGCAAACAATCACTTGCCCAGCATCCACCTCAGCCAGGCCAGAACTCCAGTCAGGGACTTGAGGGTCTTAGTCTCTGTCCTTGCGACGATCATGAGGCAAATGAAGGAAACTTCGGACTGACTTTAAAACAGCCAAGAGGAAATGGAGATGTAGCTCATCCAACTACTCATGATTTTTACATACATTTGATCCCAGCTGGTTTTGGAGGGATTTATGAGTGCTAGTGCATATCAAATATCAGGTCCATAACACATCATTAGGGAAGGATAGTCTTGATGAGAGCAAAAGGATGGGGGAGATGAATTTATTAGGGAATGGTCACATGGAAACGGTGGTGGTGTGGTTTAGTATTGAAGGGACATGCATGCCTTTGAGTTTTATCCAGGGATAACTAGTACCATGCTCCCTAATTAATGTCTTTAGATTGACTCCCTCTCTGCTAAGATACAACTGATACGTTCTTTGTTTATCCACCTGAAGGGATTAAATAAGGCATGTACAAGACGAACAAAACTTTATTAGGATTTGATACAAAAAACCTTTTCTGAAGCACGATTGCAGCACAGCAATTTTGATTAGTTTTCACAAATGCTTCCAATTAACACATACAGTGTTTTCTTTTTAGCTACCAAGAAGATTCACTCTCATAGCAAATAAAAAAAGGAACTCTTAACAAAAGCTTTCATGTGCAGCTTAGCAAAAAGACTGAGAATAACTTCTTGATAGAAGCTGGTAGTCTTTTTGCTATTCAGAAAGTTATTTGCTTTTGCTGTAGGCTTGAGCTT
Source organism: Peucedramus taeniatus (assembly GCA_013400575.1). Classification (NCBI taxonomy): domain Eukaryota; kingdom Metazoa; phylum Chordata; class Aves; order Passeriformes; family Fringillidae; genus Peucedramus; species Peucedramus taeniatus. The sequence continues at coordinate 83,058 of WBNO01016595.1, forward strand.
TTTGTTCTTCTGGATGGTAATAAAAAAATAGAAACAAAAAACCAACTCGCCTGCCATGTTTTTCAAAGAGATGCTAGGAAACCTACTGGTTCTCTATGTTTTAATCGCCCTGATTTGTCTGTGGTGAAAGATAGGAACATTGACTAGTCTCCAATTTGTAGTATTTGAACTGTGACCACTTTTTGTTTGCCTCTTCAGGCATTTTGTCATATTATGTTTATGGCATTTACTGGAGTTACCTATTTTGCTGATTTGAGTTCCCTAATTGGAATTGCAGCATGTGGTTCAGGTTCTTCCCATTATCTGCTATTGTAGCTCAAGCAGCAAACCCTGCCAGTTCCTTTGACAACAGCTTTACAAGCAGCTCTTCTGAGGAATCTATAAACCTCTCAGGTAGAAATACTGTGCAGAATGTGAGTGGCTGCATTTGATTTTTTGTTTATGTCCAACTCCTCTGTGGAAAATGCTGGATTATCTATGTGGTACTGCTATGAAACCAAAAAATCAGTGGTTAACATAATTTATTCAAATAATGTTAATTTTTCTTGTTTCCATAAGCAGAACCTTGCTTTAAGCAAGATATAAGGAAAAAATTAATTACACTTTGTTTAGGCCACTTAACACTCTCAATGTCTGTAGGATCTGTGTGTTTGCTATGTAGGGTACAATTTACACATTTTTAACTTAACATAGAACAGGTTTAAAAATTGGGGTTGATGTGAGAGCCTTGGAAGAGCTACATGCCTCAAGAAGCTTCTTGCTATTGCTCTATGGAATAAATGCTGCTCAGGATTTTTAAGGTTTGGATATTAATTATAACTCTGAGTTTAGTACCCATGGAAGCAACCACCTCCTGTGACATAAGAATATAGCTGTATAAACCCTCTGAGGTTAACTGAGATGAATGCTATGTAGGAAAATGAGATCATTACCCAGTCCAAAGTTGTCTTCAATGCAACATATTGTAGTATGCAGACAAGGTAGAAATGTAATGATCATAGATGGAGAGAATTGAATCGTGGAATTCCATTACAAATTTAGCAGTTCAGGAAGCTCTCTTTTGAAGATGCTAAAGGGTTTAAATCTGAGAAGTCAGGCAGTATCTATTCTGAAAAATGTGGATATGCTGCAAATCAAATTGAAAATCATTGCAAATAAAATCCAGTGCAAGGAAATTAGCCATTATCTGTGCAAAATCATTATTCACAGTGAAAGGTCAAACAGGATACTGGAAGAACTGAATAGGAGGTAGTTTCAAGTCTTTGGATATCTATAATAAATGGTGTCTGGTAGGTTTTCTGCAAAGATACAGACTACAGCACAGCTGGCTGAATGAGATACAGGCAGTACTTGATGCTAACAGTCCTTCATAGAAAAATGTCCTGGGAAAAAAGCCCTTAAATTTCCCAAGTAATATTTTATATCAATATCAGGATTCAGAATTTTAATGTGTAAAAAAAATAGTGTCAGTAAAAGTTAAATTGGGAGCTCTTATGAAAGTCATTTAAATTTGCTGCATTTATTGAGAAAATGAAGCTATTTGAAAAATGTGGTGGAGGAGGGCCTGCATACAAGTGCCCATATGCATAGTTTTCCACATGAACAATCAGTTTCACACATCCTGAGTTGTCCTTTATGGGCAGTGACTGATGGGTCCCAAGAGTATCTCTGCTTTGACCACAGGTGTTCAAGCCTTGCTTCAGAAGGTAAATTTTGAAGGGCTAAAATTAAGTGACAAAAAAAAAAAAAAGGAAACAAACTAAAATTATTGTGAATTCTACCAGAAATGTTGAACAAACCTGGTGTAATATAGCTAAATATTAGCAGGAGGTACTGTAATTCAAGAATATTCTCCTCAACTCTGGTTTGCCTAATACTTAATGAAAAGAAACATGAGGAAGCTTTTAAAATGTTTTTGTTAAATTTAGGCACTATCTTCACCTGTGGAACTTCTCTTTACTGAGATCTCCCAGGATGTGAGGCATTTCAGTGCCCAGGTGTTGTTTTTGATGTCAGTCTGTTTTCTGTGACCCTCATCCTCAGCATGCCAGGAGTGCTGTGCTCAGCAGTGCCAGGTGTCAATGCTTGAGGATCCAGAGAGAGGAACCCGTGCAATACTAGGCAGCAGGTCAAGAACTGCTATGTGTTTCCTCCTGCTTTCTCAGCCAGCCCAATCACTTTTGTCTGCTTTTGCTCACAAAAACAGAACTTGAACTAGTCGCCCAGCCTGCTTCCCATTGTCCAGAGCAGGAGCTGTCCTTCCCTGAAGTTCCAGCCATCTGCAGAGTAAAACAGAAACCTGGAGCAGCCCAGTTGCCTGAGCCTCCAGCTGCTCACTTGGGTGTAAATCCAGGAGTGAGTGCTGGAGCTGGTGGGATTCTGTCTTACTTCAGTACAATGAAAATAAACTTCTTCTGCTTATAATGTAAAAAAGAAAAAAAAAATTGGCTCTACTGCCAATTGCTTCTATGGAGCAGGAAAAGCAAGGCTGGTGTGTGCTCTTGTGTGTGCATGTTTTATGCAGGCAAGGTTTTCACCCTGCTGGGAGGCATACTAGCAGCCAGATTAACATACTTTAGTTTTAAAATAACATACTCCCAATTAAGCAGGATTGAACCAAATCTTTCCCAGACTGCAATAAAATGCATTGATATGCTATTCCTGTGTTGAACTGAAAAGGTATGTTGAATTTTAGTTCAAGTTACTACCTGGGTTATTTTTAATGCCTAGCCTTTTTTTTTTTTTTGTTTCTGAAACCATAAGGATTGCTGCTGCTGTCCTTCACATGTTTCTGATGCAAAAAGGCAGGCCATAAAAAGTTGTTGTAATATAACAATTAACTCCCAAACGTGTCCTTAGAAATAATGGATTGATTGTCATTAGGTGCCTACAGAGAAATTTTCTGTAATAACTGATGAAAGGCTTGGAATAATTTGCTACATGGTGATATATTTAAAGATACAAATTCTATGATATTGTGTTCTTTTAAGACTTGGAGTTCAGGATTTTTAGGAAGCAGTGGATGATGCAGTAGTGTAATAAGCAGTTTTCTTTGAGATCATATTTGCTGGATTTAGAGATTTTCTGCAGCTACCAAATAGAACCATCCCATCACTGTGTTACTCCCAAGGAGTAAGCAAATATGCTAGGAAAGAAGCAAGACAGAATTTGTTGCTTTAATTTGAAAATCTTCATAGTTGTTTCTTCCAAAAAAACAGTTTCTATCTGTAGATGGAAACAAACCCTGTGGCTCTTATGGTATTTAAACCAAATTACTTCTGATTTGAATGGAGGATTTACAGGCATAAAAACTACTTGGATTTTATCCATACTTCAAAAATGAGCAGTTGTTACTTCCAAGTTCTTCAAAATGATGTGAATTAAAAGCCACAACTTATATAGCAAGTAGCTTCCTCCCAAGTTGTCCCAAATGAACCTGGCAGTGTTGCTGAGGTAGGTGACATTCCTCAACGGGTTGTAGTGGAAGTGCACTCTGAAGGCAGCTCTTGGCTGTCTTAGAAGGTGATGGGGTAGGTCCTGCTCCTTCCCTTTATGCCAGGTGAGCAGGATTTGGTGGCTGTGCAGGTGATAAATAGTGTTTGGCAGAATTTTTCCAGACTGTATGATAAAATAACAGGATATGTGAGAGCTGACTCTTAAGAGGTGTGATTTGAACTTGCATTTCCAGTGACATCATGTGTGATGTTGCATTTGGGGGCTCATGATGGGCCCCGGACATTTAGCAGTGTTTTCTGAGAAGTTCTCATTTACTTCAGTGACTCCAGTATTTCCCATGTAAAATTTTTAGCTGCAAGGAGTATTATCTGATCTACTCTGGCTGTATTGCCAGAGATGTATTAGCTATCAGAATAACAACCAAATTTACTCATATTGGGATAATTTCCTTTCATTTTTATTCTGAGAAACATCTTGTGTGGCAAACATCTTGTGTCTGCAGCTCTGCTGATATAGAACAAGTCCTTTTTATGAACCAATCCCATCTGCTGAAAAGAGTCCTCCTGCCCAGGCGGGCTGTATTTGTCCCTGGTGGATTAGGTGCTGTATTGCTATTGCTGTGTGAATTGCATTGTTCTGCAAGCAGCTGTTGAAAGGAGAAGATAATAGCAGGTCACACACAACATGATCACAGGTAGCCAAGAAATCAATCTTTCTGGCTTAGAATATGGACAGAACAGTTTGCATCTGATGTGTAGGAATTGTCTGGTACAGTAAGAATCATTCAGTCAAAATAAAAAGCTACCAAATATAACTCTACATTTGGGCAAGGTTAAAGAAAAAGAAAAAGGCACTGTGAAATAGTGATATTGCTGTCCTGACCCTCGAGAATGCTTTCATAGTATCATCAGGTTTTGTGCATGTTGGTTTGCTCCCAGGGAAGGGATTCTATGTGACAAATATTAAGTTAGATTATAATTTTTGGTATCAAGTAAGATTTTAATAAAAGTCAACATGGCATGCAAGACTAAGTCCTGTTTATTCAAATCAAAACCTTTTAATGCTCTGTGTCATTCTTTAAATAACTGTTTAACAGTGAATATTACTTCATATTGTTTACTTGGACCTGTTTTCAGTAAAGGATTGGATTGCACAGGTCCCCTTCCAGCAAGTATTCGGTGATTGCTTTCTGTTTCTTCTTCCTTTTATAGTCCTATTCTCAGAGAGAGGTTTGATCCAGAGAGGAATATTAGCAGCTCTGTTTCATCCAGTTCTGAGTATTTGCATATTCCATTTTTAATGCAACTTTTGTGACTAATTTCCTCAGAATCTCCTCCAGAAATAATGTAGTTACACTTGGACTAGTGTGTTTTAATTGGCAGGGTTTTTTTCATTGTGAATATGTTATCACAACATGAAATGCCATGCTGTTTCTTGAAGTCAGGATTAATTATCAAGTTTACAGTACAGTGAGCAGCTTGCTGCATCTTATGGTTATGAAAGTACAGAGGTTTCTAATGTGCTCTTTAGATTGTATTTTTCTTGATTTATACAATCTGATCTGGCTCTATTTAGGCATTTAGTTTCTTTTCTGAATAGTGATTTTCCACACACATTCAAGAAATAGTTTAGAATTAAATGCTGTACATTAAAAAAAAAAAAAAAGTGCCATTTGGATTACTGGAAACAGTTGGGACTAGAATGCATTTCTCAAGCACTTCTTTTAACATTTAAAGGTCATTTTACAGATGAATCCAGGAACACCAAGGAATGAAATGATGAACTCAGAATTTTGGCTGATGCTGTTCCAGCAGTGCATTATATCAGTGTGTCAGCTCTAATGCATGGTCTCGGTGCTTGTTATGCCTCTCACTCTACAGCTCCTTTCTAAAACTATTGTATCCAAATAAACATCAGAAGTGATTCTTGAATCACATGTGATATAAGTATCTGACTTCAGCAAAAGTGCTTATTCCTGCCTGCGCTGTTATGTTCATGTTATTGTAGCCATGATCCATCCAATAACAGTCCCTAAGCAGAAAGCAGTCATACACTGAAAGCTGGAGTGGGATGGTGTTCCTGCTGAGATTAATTCAAGCATCCAGAAATCTGTACATTGAGTGGAACCATTACATTTATATAATTAGCTCTGTATTTAAAGATACTTTGAAATTTAATCACCTTTCTAGGATTCTAGTTATGGCCCTGAAGAGATACATGGCAGCCTCTGTCCTTCTGGTGTCTGTGCGGCTGGTGGCAGCACTTGGCAAGTCCCTGTTCTGTTTAGCTGTGTTTGCATGTTCCACACATGCACACCTGACTGACAATCTAAGAAAAGACATTTTGTGCCTTTTTATTAGTCCTGCCTTGCCTCTTAAAGAGGTGGAATGTTCACCTGAGAGGAAATTTCTTTTCTTTTCCTCTCTAAATGCTAACACTTCCCTTTAGTAAGCCCTGCTCTGTACTCAGAGGTAAGCATGTCTCCTGTTGTTGGTGGGATAGAGGGGCAGTGTTCAATTCCTTTGGTGCGATGAATTTCTGTTGACATTAGCAGGATACCAGATATCACCTGCCTCTTAATTCTGGCACAGGGCTGTGGAAGAGCCCTTGAATCTGCTCTGAATCAGAGTTCTCAGGGCTCCATATGGGCCACAGCTCAAAATGCAGAATCACAGCCTTAGGGAAATTGTGCAGTGATAATGTGCAGCCCTGGGATTAGGGAGATCCAGGTTCTATTCCTCTCCTTCTGCAGCTTCTGGTGTCACCTTGGAGATTCATCTGGCATCTCAATTTATGTCTCTGTCTTTCAAAGTGTTGGAAAACTGTTGCTATAATGTAGGCTTGGTAATCCTTGAGATGGGATGCACCTTACATGAATCGAGTGCTGTGCAGACAGATATATACTCAAACAATACTCAATAAATAATAGAAGGGAAATAAAAGGGACTTACAGGACTTACTTTATCTTGTAGTAAAGACGTTACCCCAGAAGATTAGTAGTAACAAATTATAACAGCTGTAATATTTATTTCTTCTGTACCCCCCTCCTCCATAACAGTGCTGATCTATCAGAGTTTCCAAAAGATAATTTTCAATGTTCTTTCCATACTTTTTTGGGATTTATTGAGACACAACAATATTTCTATGTAGGATTTAATGATCTGAAGTGTGGTATCCCATTTTCATGGCTGGGATTGGAAATATACATAATTTAGAAAAAAAAAACCCAAAATGAACCTAAGTAGTGAATGTGTCTGCTAGATGGCTCAAGGAGGAATTGATGGCACAGATTTATTCTGCAAAGCCTGTTTTTTTTGTTGGGATCTGTTTAATTGCTGTTTTGAGGTGGATTTATTTGCTGTATGTTGTCCTTTTACTGTAGGATTCGCAGGACCCTACACAAGGATTCACTGAAATGCCCACCTGAGCTCCTTCCCTGTAGAGGGATGTTTGTGAAGGAGCTGAGAATGGATCAAAGCAGCCCCTATTAAACCCCTTGAAAATCTCCCATTTCTCTCTATAGATTTTCCTGGGCAATTCAAAGAATGTGTGTATGTGTGTAGGGGTAAGAGGGAGAATGCATTTCTTTTCCCTGCCTTTACTGTGGGAGAAGGGTGCTGTTCATGTGCTAAAGAAACCCTTGGCTTGTAATCCAAGATGTGAGCTGGAATAGATTGTTGTAGGCAATTTATTTTAGTAGACCTGAGGAGGTCTGACAGCATCTGGGACTTGGGCTTGCTGAATGCAAATGTTCTGACTGTAAAAATTCATTACACTCTCTATCTTTACATGTGGATAGCCTGAACTTCTGAGATTACACTATGCACCTCTGTCACCAGTGCAAGTCAGGTATGGGAGTGGAGGAGAAGGAGTCCACTGCTTTTTTGTTTCTGATGTCTGTCCAGATCAATTCCTTGCATCACATTGGTAATTTCCCCTGGGTGGTTTATCTATTACCAGATAACACAGGGCTATTAAGTACGTGTGCACAGCAGGCCCTTCTTATCTGCTTGAGCCTTGTTACCCTCTGCTGCAGACATTCTCTGTACACATGTGCATTACAAATTACATGCCTCTGTCTGGTTATAAATATTTTCCATTTAGAATTATCTGCTTCTGCTACAGAGATGAGAGGTGATCACTTGAGCATGAAAGATAAGGGACCAGAGGTAAGAAAAATAAAAATGATGAAGCACTGAGCTGCATACGAAATAAGTGATGTAATCCACATATTCTAATAGATAAAGTGCAACCAAACAGGTTCTCTTATATGCCTAGCTGCTGCCATGAATTCAAGTTATTACATGAATTCAGGCTGGTTGCCTACAGAGGGACTTAAGGGGAAGAGAGGAGGGGTTTTGCAGCAAACCTGTTATAACAGGCTTTCTTTATTTGCCAGAAAGTAAGTTAGCTGTGTTAATACACATTAAATTTGGAAAAGCAGCTCTTCCTGTTCCTAAGACTTAGAGACAAAAATAATTGGGTAAAGAAGATGGAAAAATCTTGGTTTATAATTAATTGGCTTGTGTGAATTCTGTCTTTTTGCCAATTGACTGGTCTTTCATGCAGAAGTAAGATGTACCTGATGAGACAGATGTTTCCAGTGTGGCAGCAGTCCTTATGGTGAAATGATTTCTTGAGCAGTGCCAGGTGACTGTTTTGCCTTCCTGCAGGGTAGTGGATCCCGTTCTGACCTGCTGCACAGGGAATTCAGGAAGGCTCTGGGATCCTTGCCAGAAGCAAGCTGACCAATGGTCTCTTGGCTCCAAATACAAGTTCCTGCTGTATTCTTGCAGGTGCTGTAATGATTTGCCTTTAAAAGTGTTCTATATGATCCAAGGAAATATCCAATACTTTTCTTTACCTGGGGACCAGAGTGTGCTTTCTAGGCAGCTCAGTGAACACACAGAGATAAAATAATGAATTGGCAGGATTTTACCCCCTTCATATAACATGTCAATCCACTGTTTTGGCACAAGGAGGCCAATTGTTAATTTAAACTTAGTTCTGTATTGAAAATTAATTCTTTCCCTTCACAGTAAAAGAAACCATGTTTGTGCCAAGGGCCAAGGTAAAGAGGGACATGGTAATTCCCAGACCTTTGACATGGAAGTAAATACTTCCTTAAAGGAAAAGCACAAGGTTTGCAGAGATGGCGCTAGCATGCAGGATGCATTTCTGGGCCAAAGTCAGCAGGGACTCTTAGGCTTTAGAAAATGCAGAATGTTATGAGTGTTGTTTTATTTATGTATTTGTTATTTTAGCTCTTTTGGCAAACTTACAGATGAGAAAAAGGTCAGTAAAATGCATGTCTCAGCCAAACATATGTGAGGCTTCATAAATGTGGTTGTTCTGAGAGATGCAAGCTCATTCAACCACTCAGAGTGGGAGCATGTTAAAGTAAGAAAGTTACTGAAAGTTAGTCTTAATTAGCTGTTCTTTAAGCTCCTCCTCCATGACTGTGAGGCAGTAATTTGTTATTTATGGCAAGGCTGTATTAATTACTCTGAAATTTGAAGTCTGGGGGCAGACCCACTGTAGGACACTAAGAGGCTGAGGCACCTGACAGCACTGAGCATTGAGCCTGCTCACTTCTCAATTTAGTGGGGACAGAGACTTACAAAAGGTAGCCCACTTCATGCAGCTGGATGGGAAGCATGATCTGTAGATGGTTTTCCATTTGAGAAAATGGGATGGCTGATGCCTTCTGACTCCTCATGTTCCTTGCTCCATCCTGTCCAGTTTCTGCTGTTTCCTAAGAAGGCAAAATTGTGTGAATCCTTTAGCACTGCTTTGTCATGCTGAGTAGGAGAACTTGATAAACAAAATCTTTGTCAATTTGTTAAAAATAAACAAACAACCTCTTAAAAGAATTTTAACTTAATTATGTTAATATTAAACATAATTATGGCATGCTAATTATGTTTTCTACATTTGTGAGGAGAGTTGTGCTGTGCTCTCCAGACATCTGTACCATATAGAGACAGGTGGTAGAGTGCAACATTTCCAAGTGCCATTTTCTCATTCCATATATGGCTGTTCTTTCATTCCAATTGCAGAGCTTCATTCAGCTTAGTCAAATTGAGTCCTTATTTGAAAGATTCTGTGCTGAAAGGCAAATGCATCTATCTTTATAAGCCTGTTTGTTTCCATAATTAGACACTGTATCAACAGTGTATTGAAGATGACACATTTGCTTATTCCCTGTCTTCTCCCTATGGTGACATAAAGCTGTGAAGAACAATAATTAATGAAAAAGCCTGTTTATTATTCAGGCAACATATCTTGAAGTGGAAAAAAAAAAAGAACTTGGGTTAAAATGATATTGCTGAAGACCATCAGAACCATAGCTCTGTATATGAATAGTTCTGAGGGGAGAGTCCCATCATTCAGGCCAGTTGGACTGGGTGCTCTAAAACTGTCAAATACAATTGAAGTCAGATTTCTCATGTAAAACTCAGGAAGACATGGAATGCATGAGGAAAAGCTTACTCAACTCTTTTGCTAGGGTATCTTTATAGTGTTTTCCAAAATTGTGACTTTCTAAACTTCATTAGCATGCCATCTCTGTCCTGTGGCTGAGTGAAAATAATCAATTTTTTTTCACAACCTTATCTTTTCTTCTGGGAGAATCTGCCCAATAGGTCTTGTAAGACAAAGGGTACACATAATGCTCTGCTCAGCACTCTGCCTTTGCACAGCAAAGCTGATCTGTTTTAAATACTAAAGGCCAGAAAGTGCCTGACTTTGAACTACTGCTCTGTCTCCTGTGCACATGCCACAAAGTAAGTCACTGCTTGTGGGCCAATGTTGAAGATTAAGGAAAAAGCAGCAGTTTCCTCAACCACTTGAGGTGATCCTGAAGCCCAGGGGATGGTTCTTCCATGCTGACTGACCACGGGTAAGCCTCCAAGGTTCCTCTGAGATGCTCTCAGGCCATCCACTTCATTTGCAAAGAGCTGCAATGTAACCAGAAAATCAGAAGCATGCACTGCCTAGTAAATGTCACAGCTCTAATGTGCAGCTGAAGTCATGCTGGTGGCAAGCCAAGGTTTGGGATCTGTTCCATTTCCATCTCTTTCCATTCTACATCTAGCTATGAAATAGATTTTGTGTTTACTCAAGCTTCTAAAGTCAGTCCACATTAGGAAAAGTGTAAAGCAGGAGTAAGAATAGCCCACTATTGAAATGGAGTGACTGAGAGAGCAATGACTCTGTCAAGGCTACTGATTTTCGAGTCCTTGATTAGAGCCTGCTTTCCTTTCACGTTTTATCCTCAGGGTGATGCTGCATTGTTGTGGCAAATAAAGCCTCCTGGTATTGCAAAGCTGTGAGCATCTACGTACACCAAGAAAAAAGCTTTAATCCTCGTGTTTTGATATTCACCCTCTAGTGTTGCATTTTGGGAATAGAGAATGGGTTTGTACTATTTTTAGGTGCACAGAATTACAGTAACATAAATGTTTTCTTTTCAATTTAATGTGCTGTCAGCTAGTGGTTGGTTTGATAGTTCTGTGCTTGCTACAAATCTCTGTGTCTTAGGGAGTGAGCAGTAAGAACATGGTTTCGCACTAGCATGATAGAAATTAATGTGTTTTTTTTTTTACTTCATAAAGGAGAAAAACCGTATTGATCAATAAGCAGCAAGTCTAATACAAAATAGAAGAGTGCTCTATGCTATGTAAGTGGCTCATATTGTTTATTCCAGGTGCTGCAGTCACAGACAAACAAATTGAATAGCTATTGGCAATGTAATGTTGAAAATTCTGGGAATATATACAATCAATTCTTAAAATATTGCTGCAGTTTAAATGTTGTGATGGACATGATCAGCAGACTGATTCTTTTTAATTCGTACATGAGTGAAAACCTGTAAGTATCAGGACTTTTCTGTCATATTCTCATTTCATGCAGAGTTCATTGACACAGGTACATGAGAGGCATAGTCCTGGAAGGCCTGAGAAACAAGCTGCATCACACCTGGTGGCTGTCCAAGAGGATTTACAAACAGGGTTGAACTTTAGGAGTCTTTGTACTTGATGAGCTCTGTTCTTCTGTCAGCTCAAGAGAGGACACACCCACCTCCTTCCCAAGAATGAACGTTTAATGTGGCTCATAAAGTGTGCTTGCTTTTAATTTTCTGTGCCATTACCCATTCTTGCATGCCAGTTGTCCAGATCTGTTTGAGGTGACCAGCTCCCAGAGTGGAAGGCTGATGGCTTGAGAAGCTGCCTGGGCTTGATGGCAGGACAACCCAAAATTCACATGAGAATGTATCTGAGAGGGTTGTCCAAACGCTTCCTGAACTCAGGCAGGTTTGGTGCTGTGACCACTTCCCTGGGGAACCTGTTTCTCGGGAGAAGTTAAGTGGCTTGGTCAAGTTTTCACACTCAGCATTGAGCTTTAATGCAGGTTTGATAATGCCCAGTATAGCATTCTAGCCACAGGAGCATTATTCTGCATCACAGCAAAGACATCCCTGGATTTGTGGAGAGATTCAGAATAAAGGGAATTTTTTGTCCCAAAGGGAATTCTGAGTGATACCATAATGTAAATAGAACACAGGAGTGCTAATAAAGAATAAAGTGAACAGAGCTTTCAGTTAATAATAATTGTGAACACAATATTTATACTCCATGTATTGTATTTTCTCATGCAGTGGTCTTTAAACCAGGGATATAATAGCTGTTGATCTAAGAGATATTATATTTTAATCAGGAATGATTCTTCTCTAAAGCTTTTATTGATTTTTTTTCTAAGAGCAAAAGTTGTTGAACTTTTTAGTCGAGACAGAAACCAGTTGTCAAAGTTGAGAAAGAAAAATGGAAAGAGGAAAATAATGCATTTTATTCTTACTTCTCTTTTTTTCTTGAAATATTGGTAGAGAAGATTCATGGAAAATACTTAGGCTTTTTTTTTTTTCCCCTGGAAATATGACAGGTGCCTTGTTTATTGTTACAGTAATATAATATACTCTTATGTAGCTATGACACTTAATTTTGTGGCACGTTAGTGTCAAACAGTGCCAGGATTTTGATAGCAGTCATGTAGGCTAAATAGTTATATCGGAATTTTTTTTATTGCTATATAATTTATGGTCCTCCTTTTTGTTTGCCTCCTTTTAGACTATTTGAGAACAGTGAGTAGCTGTGTGAAGGCTACTCCTGTTTTGCTGAAAGAACAGATTTTTACATCTCGTCAAGCTGACATTTCTTGCTAACACCTAATTCTCCCCCTTCTACAGAGGAGCTCAAGGAGAAGCTGCAAAAGTATGTTGATGAAGTGAATGCACACAAGCCTGGTTTCATCAAGGTTGTCCGGCACGGCAAGCAGGAGGGACTGATCCGATCCCGGGTCAGCGGCTGGAGAGCAGCCACAGCGCCGGTCGTCGCTCTCTTTGATGCCCACGTGGAATTCAACGTGGGTTGGTATGTGCCTCCTTCAATTTCTCTGACCCAGGGACCTTTTCCAAGCACTGGTGTTAAATTACTGACTGTCATTCCTCTTGCATTTAGAGGGTGAGTTAGAATTCTGAGCTTTTTAATGAAAATTCAGGTATAATCATGGACACAAGCAGGAGAAATATGTTTGTGCTGTGTAATATGATCTAGATCAATTTTTATGGTTTGAGTAATCTGCTGATCTAATTACAATGTAGCTAAATCATATTAGAAAACGGCACATTAAAAATCTCCTCCAATAATGTAGCACTTTGTCCATGAGGGTGAATGTCTCTTCTTTTCATTAAAAATGCTATGTTTATTTTATGTTCTGCAATGTAAACAAATAAGTGTTATTTTGGCCATTCTGCAAAAGTAAACATAATGAAAAAAATGTATTTTAACTTGTTCATTCTGGATTTAATATCTCCCTTGCTCCTTAAGTAAAAATTATGATAAAAAGGCAGGAGCTTTTGTCTCTAGGATAGATATATTATTAACTCTGATCCTGATGTCCTTGATAATGTTGAGAGCCTGAAGTTATCGTTACTTGGTAGCAAGGGTATAAATGCTCTATGATATGCAGATACTCATTTCTTCCATCCACCAGCTCAAATTAAGGTAAACAACAGGGCATCCTAGAGACTATGTTGCAATGTGCTATTTTGGGGCAAATCTGCCCTGTCAAAACTCCATCTCGAAGCAGAGATGGCTCTGAATGGGTAACAGCTTTAGACTTTACTCTTTCTGAAAAATACGGCATAAGCTGATGTATTGTTTATTTGGTGGTGAACTAAATCTTTAAGTGCTCCTTCCAAACCAAACTACTCTGTGCTTTCCATCAGTGCTATGCTTGTATTGGTGTAATCTTAACATTGTAATTTATTTTTTTTTTAGGGCTGAACCAGTGCTCACCAGGATAAAAGAAAACAGAAAAAGAGTAATTTCTCCATCATTTGATAACATTAAGTATGACAATTTTGAAATAGAGGAGTATCCCCTCTCAGCACAAGGATTTGACTGGGAGCTGTGGTGCCGGTATCTGAACCCTCCTAAGTCCTGGTGGAAACTGGAGAACACAACTGCTCCAATAAGGTAACTGTGGCCTAAGTTACAGTGCCACTGGCAAAGTTCTCCTAGGTGTGACGGGGGGCGAGTGGGCTCAGCTATGTAATAGAATCCTGACTGCATAGTTCAAATACTGACTGAATACCGACTGTAAAGTTCAAATACTTAAATGTCCTTGACCTGTCCTCTTCTGCTTTGTCCTTGATGCCTACACAGTCATCAAGAAAACTCTTGTTTTCAGTAGATATTTTTAAAGGTTTTTAAAGGAAACTTTTGTTTTCAGTAGATCTTTTTAAATAGGTTTCCTGCCGCAATGGAATGGTAGGCAGGGCTGCTCAGCAAATGTCTTGTCTGCTAATTTAGTGTTTACAGGCCAGAAATGGAATTTTCTTTGCAGTTACATTATATAAGCAGAGCTGATCTGACAACTGTATTCTTTATAATGTAGTCACATAGATGTATAGCTGTGCTGTGTCCTAGGAGTTAATGTTTGGTCACTGACACTGTGAGCAAAGGCTGTATCGGGTCCTTGCTTTGGGACAGTCTGGGTCTGTACTTTCTTATCATGTCCAGAGTGTTGTTAGGCTGGTACAGAACAATACCTTTGTCTCAGGGAGGGGAGTAGTAGCCTCTGAACCCACTAAGCATCCTCTGCTGACATTACAGGCCTTGTAGATACACATTCATTCCAAGGAGATCACTAGTACCTGTGCTCTAACTCCCTGCAGAAAGAAAGTGTGAATGTTGTTTCCATCATCTGAAAAGCAGAACCTCAAATAGCACTGGCAGCTATTTTTCATTCAGTAGCTCTGTCTTTACAGGCAGGCACTTTTCTTGGTGTTCTGCCAGTTTAACACTCTCTGAACTGCACTGACCCATGAACAGGACCTAGAATTGGAAAGCAGGAGATAAAAATTAACAGGTTTGCCACAGACAAATGTAAAAAGTGGTGATATTTTCCACATCATTAGAAATAGTTATTGCTGTTAATGAACTCTGCTAACACTATAAAAACGTTCCAGTGAAGACAGGTTGAGAGAGTTTGGGTTGTTCAGCCTGGAGAAAAAAAAGCTCCAGGGAGATTTACAGCATCTTCCAGTACCTAAACGGTGGTTCCAAGAAAGCTGGTAAGGGACAAAAGTAGATAGTGATAGGACAAGAGGGAACAGCTTTAAACTGACAGAGGGCAGGGTTATGTTAGATATTAGGATGAAGTTCTTTACTGTGAGGGGGGTGAGGCACTGGAACAGGTTGTCCAGGGAAGTTGTGGATGTCCCATCCATGGAAGTGTTCAAGGCCAGGCTGAATGGGGCTCTGAGCAACCTCATCTCTTTGAAGATGTACCTGCTCATGGCTGGGATTTGGAATGAGATGATCTTTTAAGTCCCTTCCAGACCAAGCCATTCTATGATCCTGTCAATAATTATATTGAATAATTATTATGATTTTTAAAATTAAAAGCATTGAAACACAAAGTAATGAGCGAATATACTTTTCCATTTTACCACCAAACTCTGTTCTATATGAGGACTGGGGAGTGAGTGTCCTTTACGAATTTCAGGTTTGTTCCTTAGCTCTTTCCCTGGCACATTTTTAAAATTCAGTGCAATATGCTGCATGTGTGTGTTGGATAATTAAAACAAACACACCAACAAACAAAGCCATGTTTTGATGGATGGTTTCTATCATGCCTCCATTATCCTTTTAGAATTATAGCAAAGGGAAGCAGGTGCACTGAGAAATACTTAAAAACAACAACAAAAGCAAAAGTACCTTATCATAAAAGTAGCATAAGTTTTGTATTGATGTTAACTGCTATTTTCTTCATTAATAAATACATCAGAAACAGTCTTCCATTGTTATAAAGCAGGTACTATAGCACTTGGAGCCATTAATATATAGATTTCTGTAGAACTGTACAATTTGTGATTAAGACAGCCTATGATCTTTTTGAAAGCAGATGTTTCCACTAGCTGTAGCTTGAGTGTTCTCAATAAAAGCAGGATGATTTACCCTGTACTGCCAGTTAATATCCTGTCATTACCAGAGTGCCTGATAGCAGCATAATAATCTGAAAAGACATATTTATTTCTTGCAATTGTGGATTATAAGGCAGGAGAAAAATGAAAAGGCTAGATGACTCTGTGTCATTCTCCACTCATAAGGTAAAATTGTACCCCCTGTGGCTGAACTCTTACCTGATTAAAATTGGTTCTGTATAGTAAAAATCGGTTGGTTCACACCATGACATAAATAGAGCTTACTGATCCAGTAAAGCTATGTGATGTGTTTAGATTTGACTCAGGACAATGGACTAATGTTACACTCTGCTGGTAAAGGCAGACTTTTCTTGATTCTGTATTTTTAAAACTTATCTGCATGGTCCTATTCAAGAAGTAATCTCCTTTTTTAGATAAGCTTACAGACAAAAGATTTTTAGCTCTAGCTGAACCTGGCTTCTGGCTAAACACACAGAACTGTGCATCAGTGGGTATCATTTGCAATTGTCACAGACAAGAGACTTGAGGACTTAGCAAGGACAGAGACTACACTGGCTGGTGCCTCAGAAACAAAACTGGGGATCCTGGATCTCGCACTATTAGCACTGAAATCCTAACTGCTCTGGTGAATATTTATGTCCAATAATTCGACTCTAATTTTCTTCAGTGGTATTCATTTCACTTTAGAATTAGGAATATTAGAAGGCAAAGCTCAATAAAACTCTTTGAAAAATACTTTCTTAAGAATCTGTTTTGCTGCATCATTTTACCTAGCTATAATAAATACAATCTGTGTGTGAATAATAAAATTCTTCATAATTTATCTGCTAATTTTGGTTGCTGATGATTTATTCTTCCAGAAGTCCTGCATTGATTGGATGCTTCATAGTAGATAGAGAATACTTCCAAGAGATTGGATTACTGGATGAAGGCATGGAAGTATACGGAGGAGAGAATGTGGAGCTTGGAATCAGGGTAAGGAAAATAATTAGCCAATACTGGTGGCTTATTTAAAATACAGCTTGCTTCTAATTGCAGGCGGGGGAAAGCAGTCCAAAACATGGATGATGGCATGAAAAGGAGATCCACAGCTCTGCAGACATGTAAATTTATTTGAGGAGAGAGGAGGGGAAAAAAAAGCAAAAGCTCTCTCTACAGAACTCATTCGGGGACAAGGGTAGAAGTACAGAATTTAGGATTGTTCTTCAATAGTGCCAGAATTTTGCAGAGTTGATAGCTAAAAATCCCTGCTTACCTGTGATCCCAGACTCAGTAAGGAGAATGGTTTCTCACAGGTGTGATGGGAAAAACCTTTCTAGATTACTTGCTTTATTTGAATTAGGAAAATCACTGTGGAGCAAAGTGAAATATAGAGGCATTTATGCTGCCTTCCAAAGGGAAGGGAATGAAGATATTCATAAAGTGCATAAGTGCATATATTTTCTTTTTCCACTGTACACTCTTCATCTGTTACTATAATGCAGTATTGTGTGTGATATGTGTACTTCTTTCTGTATATCTTCACAGCTAAATACCTTTCTGTTCTCTTTGAGAATCTCTCAGGTTTTTGGTAAGAGTGGAATTCTTAGGTAGATAATGGTAATGAAAAATGGTGTGGTATGTTATAAAACATGAGTTCTGAACCCTGCTAGGAAATATAAGGGAAAGGTAACATTGTGTTTTGAGCCTTTTAGTTGCCAGAATAAAAGCATACTGTTGTACAATAGCAAAAAAAAAAGGAACTTACTGTAAGAATGTAGAATTATCTCCTGAGACAGCAAGATATAATAAAAAAAATACTCATTTTTACTTCTGGTTTCTTGAAATTCTTTTTCTTCTGCCTGTTAAAGAGTTTTTTTCAGCTGGAGTGAAGCACAGACCCCCTTTCAGCCACAGTAGAGCACTTTTTTAAAGAAAGGGAGACAGAAATGCAAGACTGTTCCTTTTAATAACACTGTTCTTCTGACTATGAGGGCCAGAGAGCTGCCTTCTGCTCCCAATAACTTATTTTGCAGCTCAATGTTGCAATGAGTTTAAAATTAATGTCACTTTGATTTTTCTGTTCTTTTTACAACTGATAAAAAATTATTGTTTCCTTGTGAGTGTGAGGTGTTTTCTCTCAGTTTGCATCATGAGATGTACCCTGACTGGTCTGCAATACTTAGCCTTGGAGGAGCTGATTGTTGGTATGTTGATAGACAGGACCAGAGAGACACAATCTCCGCAGAATTGAAATTTTGGAATAGTCTGGATCACTGGAATAAGGCCCAACACTGTTTTCCTTGTGTCTTTGTCTCCAGGGAAGCAGTGCCTGACCTACATAAAATACTTTCATCTGTAACAGATTGTGTGTAAGGTAGCATTATATATGCTGCCTTATCTGACTTTATGCTGGATCTGGCTATATGAAAACAAATTACAGAGCTGTAATAAACAGATTTTTTTACAGTTTACTAAAAGCTCTTCTCACAATCCTCAGTGTGTCCAAGATCATAAAAAGGATGAGACCTCATTGTGGTCTTGAATATCCTCACAAGGGGAGGTGGAGGTGCACTGATCTCTTCACTCTAGTGACCAGTGACAGGACTCGAGGGAATGGCCTGAAGTTGTGTCACAGAAGGTTTAGGCTGGATATCAGGAAAAGGTTTTTCACCCAGAGGGTGGTTGGGCACTGTAACATCTCTAGATTACTTGTGTCGCTTTCAACTGCGGGGCCGATGATGGATGCCTTAATCAAAATAGTCATTGTTCTACAAAAACTACATTATAATTACAGTATTAGTGCAATAAAGAATGTTTCCATTTGAAAATGCTGCTCTCCAATCTGTGACTATGTATTACTCACTGCACCTCATCCTTCATTGCCTTTTTCATTTTTCTTTAAGAAGTATCTAGATGTTTCTAGTATTCTGCTGCATGAAAAGCATTATCATTCAGGATAATGGACAAGCAGACACTATCTGTCCAAAATGGCCTGCTAGGGAAATTTTATGCATAAGTTTCTAAGATAGCAAACATGTAGAGGAACTGGAGAGTTTATTTTTGACTGCAGAAATAGCAGCATGTGTTAAGATCATTTAAGCTACCTGTTTATCTTAAACATGGTAAGTAGAACACAATCCCATGTCCTTATATTACTGATTTTGTTCCAGAGGATGTAAAACTACTGTGAGGAATTAGACCCTGACAAATGGAGACTTTTCCCATTATCCTCGCCCAGGAGTAATTTTTGTCACCTCATCATCTGCACAAATATCTAGTTATTTGTGTAACATGAGTGCAAGAAAATTCCCAACTATTGGAAACTGTATTTGAAGTATCCATTGTTGATAAACCATAACAAGCCACAGAAAAGAGGACTTTGGAGGATTATTCTCTTGATTTTGAATTTGTTTCAGAGCTGCTACTCAGCTCTGTTGGTCTCTGATTTGGAATACTATTTTAACTTCCACGATTTTTACCCTTGTCTGTGGCTTTGTAACAGCATTTGTAAAATGCTAAACATATATTACTAAACAAATATTAATAGATATCTTTTGCCTTGAGCTAGAAGCTGGCAGATGAGTTCAAAACATGAATGCATTTGATTCTTAGAAGAAACTCTTTATTTGCTCTTCGTCCAAACGTTTTCTTGTAAAGCTATTTACTTGCCCCATAAGACAAAAAAGGCAGGCTGGTTGATTCAAGACTTGATAGAATCTTCTTTGAGCAGTTCAGTCACTTTAACTTGGATTTTAAAAGATTCATTTACTGTGAAAAAGTGTCATATTTGTAAATTCAGGTTAGGATGAGTGTTGCTTCTTTTTCATTCAATCATTCCCAATTGAATGGACTTAAGTGTGCTTTTAAATTACCAGACTGCATTTAGAGGGAAAATTGGAATCACATTCTTATCCATGTGACCAAGCAGAAACTGTTAGTAACTGCCTTAAAGTGGAAAAAGAATGTGAGTGTGGTGTTTCTCAGTGTCATTTGGGCTCAGCTTCTGGGTTGTGCCTGCACAAGCAATTCTTGTGGTTGTGGAAGACCCTACAAATCCTCTGCAGTCAATTGGATGCATTCAGTCAGATTCTGCTTTGGATGGTTCAAGTCTAGTTTTCAGTTGGCTTCTTAAAGGCCTCTTCTAATTCCTACTGAAGTCATAAGATTTTCTATCAAAAGCAACCCTGTAGCAATTCTTTTGTCTTTTAAAGCAGCCTACATGCTTGATAAAGCTCCCAAATATCTGTAACAAGAAGTTATTTGTGCCACTTTTAGGGATGCCTTAACAAATATTCAGTGATTTGCCTCAGGTTGCAGACTAAGTCATCATCAGAGTCATGGGAATGCAAGCCCAGGCTTTGATTTAGAGTAATTCTGTGTGTCACAAAGACTGTGTTTGCAGATGAATTAGTGTTCACAAGGATGTAATGGTCCTGCTAAGTGTGTAAGAGGAAATTTTATTAGAAGGTAGAAGCTCTTTAAGGGAAAAGGATTGGGTCTTGTTCCCACTAAATGGTATATCAGGACTTTACATCAGCTGACCCAGGAGGAAAATTGCATTTATAGTTAGACTGAGTATGGCACACTACTTTTGTACACTATATTGCTGTAGTGAAATTAATTGCTTCATTTCTTGCTAGTCTGGTGGTTTGTCTGCAGACCTTTTGGGAAGCTGATGCTGTTTCTGATGGTGGAGAACTAGAGGAATGCAGTTAATGAATAGAGATGGATAAATGAGTTATTTGAGCAGAAAATAGTCCCAGTGTTCTTTGGGGTGTTTTCCATACATTAGGGTCCCTCTGTGGCAAAGCAAGTAGATGTGAAGTCTGTCATGCCTCTCTCTGATCTATTGTTTTTAAATTCTGGAAGTTATTATTTGTTAATTTTGGGGTGGGTCTTGGTTTGTTGTTTGGGGCTTTTTAATGTGTTTTTGGGTCTTACCTATCTTGTTTTTTCTTTAACATCCCCCCCACAAAATACTTCTGGGATCATGATTTTTCATTACCTGTTAGTTGAGTCTCTTCCATTTGGTGCATAGAAACCGATGGCTGCGTACACGTTCCAGCCATTTCCAGTCCACAGTGTGTGTGTATCCTGATTGTTTCTCACCTGACATCTTTCTTATAATATTGCCCTTGGGATAGTGTTCTTTTTGTTAATCACAAGCAAGATACTTACACTTGGCCCCAAATCTCCATATTTATATGGAAACATTTTGCCCTTTTTCCTCTTTTCCTATAAGTTTCCAGCAATTTTACCTGTCAGTGTTCCTAACACAGGCCATAAGTTACATGAAACAGTGACTATATTGCATGTAAATAGATATCTGATTTTATTAAGGAAAGCCTTTGCACAGTTGTTCCGGGCATGGCTGGGGTGCAGATAATTTTGTTCCTAGTAGCTGGTACAGTATTGTGTTTTGGGTTTAGGATGAGGATAATGTTAAACCACACCAACAGCATTCTAGCTTGAGTGAAGTTTCACAGCACACAGGCTACACTGGGTTACATTTTCTCCTTCTCCATGCCATGTTCTTGTTCTAATTCTTGCAGCAGCTCACCAGTGCTTTAGCCCTGCCAGCACAATGGTCTGCCCCACACCTGCTGCCTCTGAACACCTCTGCTTCAGTAAACTTTTATTTTCTTTTAAATGCTGGATTAATTTTAATGTTAATCAGTTAGAGATTTCCCGTGCTGCCTCGAAAACTGTTTTGTTAGGCAGATTGACAGGCTGGTGTGCCAAGAGGTAGAAATGTCAGGAAAGGAGCAAAGAAGGTGAAGGGATTTTTCACCAAACTGCTGTGTTCTGGAACTGTTTGCATGGAGTGTGTGCCTGTGCCTGGTGTCCCTTTCTGTCCTTGCTGCTGGGCCTCCCTTCATGGCACTCCACTGAGAAATGTAGATCTTCCCCAAATATGCCTCAGGAAAATGAATCAAGACGTTCCCCATTCTTGCACTTGCAGCTATCATCACTTGCTGTAGTCTTAAAGCCATGTTTCTAGCTTGTTTTCAGTAAGAAGGCCAATATCCTTTGCCACTAGGGAATGACTTGCTTTACAGAAAACATCCTTAGTACGTGATCGCAAGTGCTGCTCAACAGTACAAGGTTGGTGATGTGTAAAGGCAAAGGGCTGAAAAGTCCAAAAATAGAGATATCCTTAGTTGTTACTCTGAGATAAATTTTAAATACTGCTTTTTCATATAATGATTTCTCTTTAACTTTGCATTAAAGCTTTAAATAGAGAGAAGTTTATTTTGCTTTTATCCATTTTGTGAATTAAGAGGAGACTATTTCTAGTTTGAAGCCTAAAGAAAAAAATTGTAAAGATTGACCAAATGTTACTTCTTAGAAGATGTAGCCAATGCTCTTCATAGCTCACACTTTCACCAAGACAAAAATAATTCCTTAGCAGTGCAAGTATGGCATAAGCACTTGCCTAGCACCCTGTGTAACCATCAGTGGCTTATCAGTGTGCACAGGATTATACCTGAGGTTAATTTTGTTTTGCAAAGTACCTCACTTTGTCAACAGTTTGAATCCCAAGATGACACAGGCTAAAATTCTCTATTTACAGGATTGTAATTCCAACAGGTTAAAAAAGAAAGGCTCTGTTGAGAATAAAAAAAGTAATTGTCATGCCTCCAAATTCTGCCAGTCATGAGATTACTGCCTTTTTTTGGCTTGTTCTGGTTTCAGTCACTCCTACATTGGAATAATTGTTTTTCCCTCTGTTCTTCTCATGAATGCCTCAGCAGGTAATCTGCAGCTACAGCATGTGTAATTATACATTACCAGTGAATCAGTTCTGTGGTTTTGCTATTTCTAGGGAGAGAACATTTTATTAGCTGCTCCCACAGGACAGAAAAGTATTACAGCAGCAGCTAACACAGGATATCACTATACCTTCCTACAAGGAAGGATGAGGAGGCACTTGGAGATTTCTCACAAATGTTTTTTCACCAACTGTGCATGTGTAGTTGCACATTACCAAGTGGGAAGTAATATATTGATGTTTTATGAGAGAAAATTGTTATTTTTTGTGGTATGGGAAATAGTAAAACAGTTTAACTCAATATACGCTTACAAATCAATGGACTCAGGTGAGATGCAAGTTAATGAGTGCCACTATTAGCCTCATGTTTAATGCCTTCCTGCACTTCCAAGCCATGGCATAGTGTCACTGCCATCGTACCTTCTGGTATTCCAAGTCTTCTTCACAGCCTAAACTGGGAAGATTCCATATTTGTGTCTTTCCTCTAAAATTTAATTTCATTGAGTGGTTTTAATATTGCAAGACCAATTTAGTAATCTAACAAAGATTAGAGGAAGACCAGTGTGGGAGAGCAAGGGGTTTTGTGGTGGTACAGAAGTGAGTAGATGACTGAGATGGGTTCACCAGGATGGATCCAGCATGTTCTGGTCACAGGTGTGAAGGCCAGATACCTTTACGTGTGTGACAGCACCTGATGTTGTAAGTCAAGTGAGTGAGGCAAAAGACCAGCCTGGCTGAACAGGGACTTCTTCAGGAGCTCTTGCCTCAGTCTTTATTAATACTGATAGAATTTGGGCTGCAGTGCTGTGGAAAGAGACCTGGGAGTGCTGACTGATGACAAGTTGAATATGAGTCAGCACTGCCCTGGAGCCAGGAGGGCCAGCCCTGTCCTGGGGGACATCAGGCCCAGCATCGCCAGCTGGGCAAGGGAAGGATTGTCATACTGCTCTCTCTCTGCAATGGGGCAGCCCCACCTTGAGTGCTGGGGCAGTTTTGGGTGTTACTATATCAAAGAGACATTAAACTTTTAGAGAGTGTCCAAAGAAGGGCAGTGAAGATGATGAAGGGTCTGGAGAGGAAGCTGTGTGAAGAGGGACTGAGGGCACTTGTTCTGGTTAGCCTGGGAGGAGACTGAGGCTCTTTGCAGTTAAAATTTCCTCGTGAGGGGAAGAGGAGGAGCAGGCCTGACCTCTGTGATGACCAGCACCAGAACTCAAGGGAATGGCCTGAAGCTGAATCAGGGGAGGTTTAGTTTGGATATTATGAAAAGATTCTTCACAGAGGGTAACTGGGCACTGGAACAGGCTACCCAGGGCAGTGGACACCGTACCAAGCCTGACAGAACTCAGGAAGTGTTTGGACAATGCTCTCAGACACATGGTGTGACTCTTGTGGTGTCCTGTGCAGGGCCGGGAATTGGACTTTGATGATCCTTGTGGGTCCCTCCCAACCCAGCATATTGGATTCTATGATCAGGTCTTTAGGCACAGTGCAAGATTAACAAGACTGATCAAGCTAAGTGTAGCTGGGGTAAGGGAGAGAAAGGTAAAGCCATAAAAGATGGCCAGCATACTACATTGCTCCATGAATACTAAACCAGTGGTGATCCTGTTTTTCAGTCTCCTGCTTTTGTGTTTTTAAGACAAAAAGTGATTTCTTTTACTTCCTGTTGATAACTTAAACTTGGCAATGTAGTGATTGATGTGTGGGTTATTTACTGTGCCTGGCAATGAGATAGACACGCTTGGAAGATAACAGAATGGAGCCATAAGCCTTCAGTGACCCTTGATGTGTGCTATCTCCAAGTGACACAGGTGGAGAGTGGTTCCTGCAGTTCAAACTAGTAGCACACCATTGGTAGTTTAACAGTACACTGTAAAAGTTTCACAGCTCATGAAGATACATGCAAAATTAATCCCTGCAGAACAAAACAATTTTAAAAGTACATAATGAAGCAATTAGCTAAAAGAGAAAGAAAAGTAATGACAATTTAATTTGGGAAGAATCTTTACATGTATTAGGTTTTCAATGAGAGTGTTTTATGAAGGCACAATTACTGTAAAATGAGGCCTGTGAGGCAATTAATGATGACTTCAAAAGTTAGATTTAAGGGATAATTTACATTTTAAAAATGAAGAGCAGCTCTAGTTATGTTCAAGTCTTTTATTTTTCCTTTTAAAAAGCCTTTTAGATTGTGGGGGTGTGTTTTTGTAGGTTAGTTACAGTTTCACATTAAAATACATTATGGTTATGAAAATTCATTAAGGTTATGAAGAAAGGCTGTTCTTCCATACAAATAAATAAGTTTACCTGAAAGTATGACAGGACTGACTGATGATCAGAAATACTTAGTGAAGGTTATTTGAATTCAGTGGAGATATTACCTAAATAAATATGAACATATTTCATCCAGTGGGTATAGCTTCCAGCTCTGCAGAGACAGATACCCAAAAAATGTGCACGACAATCCAGAAACTTCCAAGATGCAATCAAAAACCCACTGATAGCAACTAGAAATATGAACATTGATTTCAGTGATTTTTGTGTCTGACAACTCTCTCTGTCCTTTCTGCAGTCACCTGTCAAGATACCAAAATAAAGATGCAGATTCAAAATGATTATGGTATTGAATGAAAATAGCTTATTCATACTTGCCTGTAAAACATTAAGCTCATTACTGGTTATTAGTAAACAATTAATGGTAATGATGACAAAGGCTGACAAGATTCACAAGTAGCTTTTACAATAAGTTGTTCCCAAAAATATATTTCAAAGATACTGGTAACTAATTAGTTTGTATCCACAGTAGTAATTAATTTACACTGACTGTTTTTTTAACTTCAGGGCATCTTTAATGAGTACTTCTAATTTTGTAATTTGCAACCTTCACAGAAGCTAGAAATTACTTCAGCTTTTTGAGAAATCACTTAATTATTAAAAGGTTTTTGTTTGCAGTCCAAATGAGGTGATGGTATCAAACAAGGTCACATCAGCTCCTGGAGAAACTGCACGATCTGTGTAAATTTAATGAATGCAGTACATGCTAATAAACTGCTCAATGACTTGTAGGGTTTATTTTTTTATTAGATTAAGGTTCTATAACATAAAAAGAACACTCAGTGATTGAAGAGATAAAAATAAACTTCTAATGGAGAAGTGTTATATAATTTTATAATGAAGTATAAATTAAATATTCGAGAGAAGGATCGATTTCAGAGTTATTGTTGTTTTGATTAAATATGCAAATTCACATTTAAAACACATTTAAATGAAATTGGGGAGGATTTACTAAATAATGTCGTGAAAGAAGTTTTCCAGATGTGAATAGAATTTGCGTAAAAAAACTTGTAACCAGATTGATTTGGGTGTTTGTAAGGAAGTGTGAGTGACACATGGCTCTGCGAGTGCTGTGGGATGCCTGGTGGGAGTGATGAGGGGTGACAGGGGTTTCAGGACTTCACAAGCTGCTCTGAGAAGCCACTTGGTGTGTTCCTGCTCCTGTAGCTGCCTCACTTGTGTCATCCCCCTGGACTGCCCCATGCTCAGTTCCTGTGCCCCTCCAACAGAGGAGGAGTAACAGCTGAGCTGTTGTGCCACCACCTGTGTCCCCTCCATGGTTTTAAGTTGCTCTCCTGGCTCTCCCAATGTGGAGTGCCTGTTTTCTGTTTGCTCTGTGGTGCTACTTTAACCCTGGTAAACATAAATTCTCCCTGATTTAGGGCTACAGTTATAACGATGTGCCAA
The DNA here is from genome assembly GCA_013400575.1 of Peucedramus taeniatus. NCBI lineage: Eukaryota > Metazoa > Chordata > Aves > Passeriformes > Fringillidae > Peucedramus > Peucedramus taeniatus. Next base: position 109,520 of record WBNO01016595.1, read on the forward strand.
TAAACATTCAGTAAATTAACAGTGTGAAGTGCTTAGAGCTTGGACAGTTTGTCCACATAAGCTACAGCAAGTGAAGATTTAAAAAGGAGTTTCCCTTCCTTTCCTCCTCACCTCCCTCCAATAGATTCTCTGTACTCATTTAATGTTCCTGTCATCTCTCCTTTGATTTGCTTAGTTTAGGTCATGGGGTATGCTGATTTTAGTCTTTCAGCTCTGTAAGTGTTCGCCTTGGCACTGCTGCTGTCCTTTTGGACCTTGAGTTTTTTAATGGAATTTTACTACCTTTGGATAGTGATGAAGAAACAAGGAACTCTTTCAAGAAGAGGAATCCCTCTAAGCCCTTCCTGGGGCTATACCAAATATATGAACCTCCTCAGGAAATTCAAGAATAAAGAGCCCTTTCTCAGGCTGCCTTGGAAGGGAACATTGAAAACACACTGAAGTGGGCCCAGAGTTCTTTGGAAGGGAAACTCCAGTTGCTATGTTCTTTTCCTGAAAGACTGTTTTTGCAATGTAAACCAGCAGGACCAGAACCTCAGGAAATTCCTCCTGAGTAAAGCAAACCTTTTGCCTATCTAAGACTCCAGCCATCATGGAAAGTACTCCCAAAGATACATTGACCCTCACACTTCAAAACTTTCTAAAGCAAAGTCTGAGGCCTGTTGGTACAGTTTTGCAATTGATGCTGTTACAGCATGACATGTGAATTACTATTTAATGTGTCACAGTGATGAAAGCATATGTTATTTTTTACAACTGCATATTTATATTTCAAGATTTGGCAGGAAATTGAGATTATTGCTGGTGATTTCCACTGCTTGCCTATCATAGGTAAATTATCTTCATGGGCAAAAGAAAAAGTTTTAACTTTTTTTTTAACTGAATTAACCACGGTTTAGGAAATTAATCAAGTGTTTTCCTGGCAACTTCCCTCTAAGTACAAGTAGGTTAGTCATTAAGTATTACTGATTGCAGCCACAGTATGCTCAGAAATATAACATTTTACTTCAAACCATTACATGTGGTTCAAAAAAGTCTTTGAAGCTCTTATCTTTAGACTTCTTGCTAAAGCCATGGGTGATAATTTGAAAAAGCTCTACTGATTTTTAGCTTTTGTATGTGTTTATAGCCATCAAATTAAATAGTGGTCCAGGAAAACTAGAAGGATGCTATTCAGTGTGGATAAAGCCTGAAAAAACATTGCTAATGACAGCAAAAAGCAGCTGCAAAATCCACAGGGGAGATGTGTGAAGCTGTGAGGAACTAACCCCTCAATTGCTATTCCTTCTTGTCTACAGGAGTTTTATTAGATGAAGAACAGGTCACTCTAAAAGGCTTCTCAACTTCCCTCTGAGTAGAGTCTTTGAGAAAATATATTTCTTAGTATTAAAATATTAATTCTTAGTATTAATTAATTAATTAATTCTTAGTATTAAAATATTAATTTAAAAAACCCTAAAAATTGTATCTGATTGAAAGGTATTTGGTCAGAGTAATTAATTAGTCTTCCCTGTGCACTTCTGATGTGAGATTCATACCATCTCAAGGTTTTTCTCTTGAAAAAACATTCAGCTATTCACAGTAGCTTCAACACAATGGTTAGAGCACCAGGGATTAATGTACATGAGTGAAAGAAATGGGAGTTGGTAGGAGTGGTCAGATTCAAGTGGACATTTTGTCTAGAAGGGAAAGAAACTGCAAGAAATTCCATTATTTAAAATGTAATCAGGGAAGAATTAAGAAAAAAAAAACCCCAAAACTGATGCTTCTTATAGCAATTAATTATGTTTATTGTTCAGTATTCAAACATGTGTTTCAGTGTAGTGTTTAGTGTATGAATAGCAAAGCCCTTCATTCCTTGGCTGGAGATTTTGCATCATTTAGGGAGCTGGGGATCCTGATTTCCTTGAGATTCCAGGAGAGCATCATGTCATTTGAAAGTCCTACTTTAATGCCTGCTACCTACATTTCTATTTGTTTTTTTTTAACAACTTACCGCTCTCTAAATACAATGAAACATTTGGATAAAAAAGAGATTTCTTGCCAGACTGTAATCCAACTGGCAAAGAACACTGGGAGAGAGAAGGGACTTTGGCTTGTCCCAGATGAGACGAGCTGAGTATGTCAGGATTGTGCTTTCTGCCTTTTTAAAGCATTGCTTCTGCTTCCACTCGGCAAGGTTTCATAGCCTAAGGTCATGCTCCTTGTTGAGTACTGTAGCTAATTTCTGTGCATTTTAGAAAATTTTAGCTTGGAAATAATATGGTTTTGAAACTGTTTAATGAAACTTAGCAGTTCTGTATTGATAGCTAATTAATTGATAGAAATTAATTAGTCTTTGAAAATAGAACAAAGACTGACAGTGTCCAGGAGAAAGGAGTGGCCACTGAAATTGATTAACTGGTGTTTATTCAGGTAGTGGGTAATTTTTAGTCACAAATTCTGTTAAGGACTTGGTCATCTCAGGTTGTTTTTTGAAAACATCTCACTTCATTATGAAGTCAAATCATAGTTTCCTGATAACCGAAGCAATGCTGAAATTATAGATGACTCTGCTCTTCCAAACTTCAGTTCCTAGAAATTTGCTTGGAAATTCAGCTTATTGTAGACTTTGTGTAAGCTTATTGTAGCTTATTGTGAACTTTTTGGCTCAACTTGTTGTCAAGACAGCATTGAGACCTAGCTCTAAAAATCCCACAAAAGATTTGGTGTTCACTCAAACAGCAAATGGCTCAAGGCCATCCCTGGTTGGAATGACTAGAGGTTGGGTAGAGGCCACAGTGCATGTGTACTGTGAATTGCCCTGTCCTGGGCTAAGTTATGACTATCTCTACATCTTACTTGTCTTTTATGATACTAATTTAGGCAGTGTACAGTGAGTAACTGAAACAATTTATAGCTGGATGTCCATGCTGTACTGAGAAATTATTTGGACTGAAAGCAGGCATTGTGGGAGCACAGCCTGGTGATACTTCACATTTAATCTATATTAGGAGATGTAGCTGGACCATTTATAATTAAATGTTTGACAAACTATTATTTTTGTTAGCTCGTTAAACTGGATTGCCCACTTAATGTGATATTTAGAAAGACAGGACACAAATTTTGTTTCCAGATTACTCATTTTTGTGCCAGATCAGTTGCATATTTATTTTTAAATATTTATGATCATCTCAGTTTTGCCCTGATTTTGGTAATGGTTATATTTGTTTACTCTAATGGTCTTCCAAGTTCTAGACACAGAGATATGCAGAAGTCTTTTCAGCTCCCTTTTTGACTGTACAGCAGGTTCATGGGTTAGCTCCCTTTCCACAGAGCTCTGCAAACCAGGGCTCTATCTCTTCTCCCAGCATATGCTGAATGCAATTAGGCACCAGTTCAGAAAAAAAGCTTTGTAAACATTCTGAATTCCTGCCACATTTTCTGGTCTCGGGAGCTGCCAAATGCCTAAATGCTGTACTCAAGCCAGATGTCTAAATATATAAAATGAATGACTGAACAAAGTGCCTCCTTAGTAGAGCACATGCCTATAGGGTGGACAGATCTGAGGGGCCTGAGATCAGCTCCAGAACAGGATGTTCTTCCAGCCCACATCCCTGGCCACCAGGAGGGAGACCAGAATATGACCCCCTGGATGAGTGTACAAGAAAGAAGCACCCTCGCTCTCATTTTTTGCTGTCTTAATATGAGGTACCAAGCCTCAGGAGTCTCTGCTGGCAGTATCATAAGGGAAACTCTCTCACTTCTCAGTGAGTACACCTGCCTCTGGGACACCCAGGTACTTGTTCAGCAGAATCAAACAGCTTGGGTACATCTGGTCTTTCACCTGAGCAGCATCCACTCAGTCATTATGAATGGGCTGCCTTGATCTTGTTAGGAAGCTTACATGATACAAGATACACAGAAAAAGAGCTGCTATGTAAAATAACTCATGTACTTCACTGACTTTTAAGTTTCCCAAAGCGGTTTTCTCTTTTGTTGAAAGCAGAAAGAGTAAATCAGAAATGAAAGCAATAATTATGATTAATGTTGTGTACTTTAACTCAGTTGTGGTAGTGGGAAAAACTGAAATCTAATTGAGCAGGTAGAGTAACCTACATAAAAAAGCTATTATAAGAGTAGTTTCTCATGAAATTGTTCACACAACATTTTCATTAGGCAGTCTTGGTCTTCGTCTCTCCTTCTCAAAAGGAATAGACCTGGTCCTTTCTCAGCCGTGTATAAGCAAAGCGTAAGGTGCATTTATATTTTTCATCTTCATAGAACCTGAAACTTCAGTGGTCTTAAAAAGCTGATTGGCTTAGTTTCCCTATTATGACAAGCTGCCTAGTTTGAAATTCTGGGTAGTGCATGTATGGTCTGATATGGACTGTGCAGAACCTCAGAGAAAAGTCTTGCAAGGCTTAAAACTTGAACCAGGTGTTACTGTTTTGAATGCCCTAGAAATATTTTTATTAATAATCTTGAAAACAACTGAATTGATCCAGGCAGAGTGCGATGCGAGGCTACTGGTAACGTAGAAACTCTGTAGTAAGGTGAAGTAGCAATAATAATTTATGGTAAGGCAAGATAATAACCCTTCCCTCACAACCTCTTTATAGTCCAAGAAGTCTTGAGTGGTTATTCTCCTTTCTAACAATGAAATAAAACAATTCCAGTGTGTTTGCTGGAGGCCAGCAGTGGTGTAGAGAGCTTCCACTAGCAGAATGTCCTTTTCTTTTTCCCTGCTAGGTGTGGCAATGTGGAGGAAGCGTTGAGGTTCTGCCTTGCTCCAGGATTGCCCATATTGAAAGAGCACATAAACCATACACAGAGGATCTGACTGCTCATGTCCGGAGAAATGCTCTGAGAGTGGCTGAGGTCTGGATGGATGAGTTTAAGAGCCATGTCTATATGGCCTGGAACATACCCCAGGAGGTGAGTCACAGAGACCAGTGCTTCCAAGCTTTGGCTTTAGATACTTTTCATTTTGGTTACTACCCTGAATTTTGATTTTTTTTCTGGTAGGATTTTATTTGTATTTATGCCTCACATACAGGCATAAGGTATATGCCTGTACATACACAATTGCATATAAACATATATATGTGGTTGTGTCTTATTCTAGAATATTGTTTTTGTCTTTAGGTTCCTTAAAAATTAATTTCTTGTCGAGTTTATTCTCTTCACTGATGATTCTTCATAGATATTTTAAACTAGTAGCTGCAGAAATACAGGGGAAAAAAACTATCAAATCTACATTGCACATCTTAATTTGGATTTTAATCTCCTATTTAGCATCACAGAGAGCTATAATTCCACCAGATTTGTGAGGAGAGATCTGCCAGGGGGTGTTGACATCTACTGATGCAAGCGTGGGGTGTCTGATAAGTATTTCACATCAGAGTGAGGGTGACTTGGTGGGTGTCATGACATGTTGCAGATTCTTGCTGCAACTCCCCATGGGACTGCTTGTCATGATTTCATTTCCATGGATGAGCACTGCTTTGTCCATTGTATTGAAGAGATAATGTCAGATAGCCAATGTCAGATTTCAGTTTGAATTTAGGTGTTCTTCATTTCTGTAGTCAATGTTATTTAATCTGAGAACAGCTATGAGCTACAGGGCTCAGAGCAAGGGGACTGTACTTACTCAGAATCTGTGTGATTGTTTCCACCTAGAAGCTGGGAAGCATGGTTCTATTGAATTTGGAGTTTAACTCAGAGTACAGTTCTAATCATTACAGCAAAAGCGAAGTCTAGATTTAAAGGGCAGATTAGTTTTTCTTTAATAAAATCTCTCTAATTTTGACAGCAGTTCAGAGAAACTGGTTTTGCTGCAATTTCTGTGTCAAGAAATAAAATGCTGTACTTCTCCTATAGTTTAATTAGAAGAAAATGTTAGAAACAAAAAATCAGCTAAATACATGAAAGCTGCTATTGGTTCAGCTGCTCTCAGTAGCTTCTTGCATCTCTTGTGATTAAAACTAGATAATTAAAACTAGACAATTTTGGCAAAGTGGGAAAGTCATTGTCCTATTTTTAGGTTGCAGCATTAGCCACGTAATTTACGATGACCATGAAAAAAATCCTCTGTAACCTGATATAGGAAAGGACTTTTCTGAAAGTCCCATGTTCACAGAACCCAAACTGCCCTCTACGTGTCCCTGTTTTGAGTAGTTGCACAGCAATCCATACAAGAATAAAGACATTTCTGCACAGGATAAGGATTACTTATTTTATGTCAAAGCAATTCCAAATGAATTTTGTTTGTCATTAGCCCGGTAGATTTAAATTTCAGTTTCTATTTCAAATTGTTAATTATTTTCCTGAAGATTGGTTCATCTTTGTTGATTGATCCAAGTTTTAGATTTTTTACTTGCAAACAAACCATTAACACAAAGCTTAGAAATTCCTTTTGCTAATGAGAATCTACAGCACTGTACACTAATTTGCATCATATTCATCCAGAGGTGATGGTGGTGTTGCTTAATCTTGTGCAAATTTGAGATCTGAATGCAATTTGAGATCAAATTCATAAAGAATGCATAGATAAGTTGCAGTTGGAAAATTACAGGAGTAATTCTCTATTGGATGCTAATGAATACTGGTAATGGACTGTGTAGGTAATAGAAATGTAGTTACAGTAGTCAGGACTTTCCATGAAATATGTTATTCCAAAGTTTTAAACATGGGACCTGATTTTTTCCATGTAAGAATTCCCAGATCTCTGAGAAGTCAGATGTTTCCAATGGTTCTAGTCTTTGAGCAATAATAATAATAATCATAATCATAATAATCCAGAGGAGTCAGGCACATTTTGCAGTGTGCTGTGACTGCCCTCTCAGGATCTTTGTGGGCTTCTCTCTGAAGTACTGAGGGCTTCAAATGGAGACCTCTGCTGCCATGGTGACTTCTGCATCACTGACACTTGTATAAATAGATTCAGAAAAGCACTTGAAACCCAGAGAAAAGATTCTTCAAGTCCCAGAATCAGGAACTGTGCTTTCCATGTGTTCTGCCTGTGCTTCTGGATTTGTTTGTTGGGTTTTTTTCCCCCATCATATTTTTCCCCATCAGCTTTGGGGAACACACTCTCTTATTGGTGATGATAAAGCCAGTGTGTTACGTGTGAGCTATTTTTCTTCTCCAGCTCCATGAAAGGATGTGATTACCGAGGCCCTTAATGCTCTTTCTTATACTGTGAACTGTGAGGGAATAGGCCCCAGTGCCTTCAGGGTTCCATTAGAAAGGATTTGGGAGGCAGTGGACCAATTTAGCACTTGATCCCATGAAGCCTTGTTAATGCCTGAAGTGGAATGCTTGTGTGCTGGCACCCTCCTCTTCCTTCACACAAGTGTCAGATACACTGGCAAGTGCAGCCAGAGTGGTGCATGAGCGGGATTTGTTCACAAGATCCATTGATTGTCTTTCAGCACACCACAGCCTCTTTATTTAGTCATTTGCTGCAAAATTTAGAAAAAATTGCCACTTAAGGAGTAGTTCCACATAAAGCTTTACGGATGATGTAGGGCTGGAGAAGGGGAGTCACCATTTTTAAAATTGTTATGTCTAATCTGTGAATGCCAGATCGCCGTTTCCTAGTTTTTAGCATACTTTGCCAATGTGGAAGTCAATTTTACTTTAGTTAGAAAATGCTTCCATAATAAAATATACTTGTTCCAGATTAGCATTAATTCAGTGCTTTGGGATGCAGTGGTTGTTTCAGCTGCTCAGAAATATAGATACTTACACAGATACCTTTTTGTTATGTAACTAAGAAAATTCAGTGCTTTCAATGTTTTTTTTTTAGATCTTGTCTCATGGCTGACAAAATCTTTGGGGTGTTCATGGCCCAGTAAAGGCTGTTGTTTAAGGAGACAGATTATAAGATTTCCCTATAAAAATGTATTTATCCTCTGTTTTGCTCTGAGGCAGAAGTCGTTGAGCACAGCATGGAGCGAAATGTCTCATTTTACTTCCTGTCAAGAGCAGCCACAGATTTGCACTTAGATCCCTCTCTAAAAATTTCTGCTGTGTGATTTTGATGTGGTAAATTATTGATTTTTATATGTATATAAAAGTCATGCTTTGTGATCTGCTCTTATGAAAAGTAGAAACTAGGTTAGCCAGAAATGTAAAGGAGAATAAAAATTATGGGAGAGAATATTCATCAATTGCTTTTAATAAAAAAACAACTTCTCTTTTTACATTACAAAAGAACTTTAATAAGTGCTCTTTCAGAGAGGTGAGCAGAGCTTCTGTTCTTTGCAGTCAAGCAGTAACCCAGACTTCAGAAATGGCCAGAAAGTATAATACACTATTAGGCCACAGTGGGACACCAGCAATGCCCATGTTTCTAGGGCAACTTGCTACTTCCTGCCAATTCCTTTTGGATTTGGAAAGTGACAGGAAATTGGAGATCAGCAGTGATACTAATTGGAAACTGGATCTAAACCCCACTGGAGTCAACAGGACTCGCATTCACCAATGCAGACTGTGAAAGAGACCCTGCCATGGTGAACTGTATCTTATTTACCTGCGGCACTTGTGGGGTATGTGTGGGTAACAGACTCACTTCACAACCAAAATGTGTTTATTGTCATAGGTCAAAACCATGTCTGGCTCTTGGGGATGGTGCTGTGCAGGGCCAGGAGTTGGGATTGATGATCCTGATGGGTCTCTGCCAACTTAGTTTATTCTGTGATTCTCCAATGAGGGAGATTCTGGGTGTTTAGTTTACACAGAAGTGTATCACTGATGTCTCTGTGGCTTCTTCTGCCCTTTGTTTCATGTGCAGGATTCCGGAATTGATATTGGTGATATTTCAGAGAGGAAGGCCCTAAGGAAAAAGCTCCAGTGCAAGACCTTTAGGTGGTATCTTGTCAGCGTGTATCCAGAAATGAGAATGTACTCAGATACCGTCGCCTATGGGGTGGTAAGGATCTTGTTTACATTTCCCATTGCACAAACATGGGGGAGAAAGGTGTAATAGTGGAACTAATTAATGAAGACAATGCCTGACTCAAAGTAAAAGAATCAGATCAATTTGCAGTTACTAGTTAGTTGACAGAGACAGCTGCTCTGCTGTCATTTGTGCTGAGGTATCCTGAACATTACCTTTCTCTCTGATTTTTTGTTGTTTGTTTGTTTGCTTCATGGCTTGCATTCCACACAGAAATACTCAAGGCATGATTTTGTAGACACATTGGAGCTGGCAGGTTTGTGGCAGCAGGGGATTTAACAAAATAGACTCAGTATTTCAACTGCAACCTTCTTAAGATTGTAGCCAGATCTTAATTTAGAATCATGGAGTCATTTAGGATGGAAAGGCCTTTAATATCATCAAATCCAACTCTTAAAGGCTGATGCTTTCCCTTATTAGACTTTTAGCCATTTAAGGGAAATCCTGATCCACCCTAGAACAGGTATCACAATCAAAGACTAACAATCCAAGTTAACCAAATCTCACATAGCTAGCCCACGTATGAAGCACCACTAGAGAGGTTCAAGAATTATGTTGCATCCAACAAAAAGTGCAGCTAAATCCATCTATTTTGGGCTCATTGTTACTTGTGGGACAGTAGTGCCCTTGTCTGTGTTGCAATCATGCTTGAGTGGCACAGTGCTAATTAAGGCAGAAGCAATTCTTGCCCCTCAGACACTGGCAAGGCCCCAAACAGAGAGGGCAGGTGTGCATGGCATGGAAGATGAGCAGAGTAAATTAAAACAGGCCCATAATAAGGTAGTAGACCTAGGATGTCCTTTTCACATTCTCTTCCACTGTCAATTTCACAAAAATTAATTCCTTTGTATTAATTTTTTTTCTTTTTGTAAGACAATCCTAATTAGAAAATGTGAGAGCAGATCATACAAGTGAAAGGTTTGTCTTCAGAAAACTGAGCTGTGCAGTTGGCCAGTATGGCTCTGGAAGAGCCTTGAGGGTGCCATAGAGCAGCTGCTATGTTTTGGCAATGAAGGGATGGTACACCTTGCAAAGTTCCATGGCTCCTGGGATGATAGTTTAAAATAACCATGCTGGCTTTTCATACAATCATACAAGAAAAGCACTTCCAGCAAAGGTTTAGGTCATTGCTATAATGCATGAGGTAAAGGTTACCTCCCAAACTAGTTCAGAACAGTGCCAAAATCACACCTATGTGCAAGAAGCCTCTGCCACACACCATGGAATTGCCCTCAGTGATGCTGTGATCCAATCAAGTGTGGAGTTCCCTGAGGAGAAGGAGGCTTGGCAGCTAACTAGTGCATGGTTCTGCTTGTAGGTGGCTCTGGACAAAAAAGTCTTTTCAGGTAGAAGTGATACAATATAAATAAAGGAAGGGCAGTGGAAAAACTAAAGTACTTATCTCATGATCAACTCCACATTGTGCAAGTCAAAAGGAAAATCAGCCACAGTGATTTTATGCTGAGAGATTTTCACCAACCAGAATGAGAAAGAAGATTTTTTTACAGAAATACTGAAGACAGTGGTCAACCTGGAGAAGAGAAGGCTTCAGCGAGACCTTACAGCAACCTTCCAGGACCTAAAGAGGACTAAAGGGAGCTGGAGAGGGACTTTTCACAAGGACGTATAGTGGTAGAACAAGAGGGAATGGCATTAAACTGAACAAAGGCAGGGTTAAATTAGATATTTGGAAAAAATTCTTTACTCCAAGTGTGGTGAGGCACTGGAAGAGGTTGCCCAGAGAGATCAGGGACTCTTTGTCCCTGGAGATGTTTGAGACCAGACTGGATGAGTAACCTGGTCTAGTGGAAGGTATCCTAGCCCATGGCAGGGGGGTTGGAACGAGATAATCTTTAATGTGGCTTCCAACCTGTCTTGGTTTACAAGACAGGTGTCTGCTAGGGAAAGCAGAAAGCCTCCCTTGGAATGGATAATGCAAACCCCCTCCCTCTGAATTATTATAATTTTGAAATTAAGTGGGAGTCTCAGGCAAAGATATGGGAATAGGAATAATAGTTCTTTACTAGTGTGTATAACAAGGCAAAACAAAACAACAGTAACCATGGCATTAACAACAAACAGAACCAGGCAGCCAGAAACAGTCTCCTTGCCTGCAGGCACTCTCCCCCCTTTGGTGTAGTTACCGTCACAGCCGGCAGGAATGGGCAAAAATCCTGGGCTGGTGGGCGAGGAGTAGCAGCAGTTTCGCGGTAGCTGGAGCTGCGGGGACGTGCCGGCCAGGCAGCAGGGTGCGGGCTGCGGCGTGGAGAAACCCGGAGCAGAACCGGAGAAACAGCGGGGGCGGGACAGCGGCGGCCCGACTCCGAGCAGGGCTGGGAGAGGCGAGGTTCGGGATTCCCGGGGCACACGACCAGACAGTGAGCGGTCCTGAGCTCCAGCAGTGCTGGTGTATTCTCTCTGCAGTAAACGACAGCCTGGCCGTCCTCCTCCCATGCGAGAGAGCTGCTGCCCCCAGCCCCGTCTCTTTTACCTGCCCCTATTCTCACGGTATCTCTGCCTCCGCGAGAGAAACTCCCAAAAACCCAAAGGATTTCCCCCTCCACGCCTGTCTCAAGCACCCAGCCATCAGTGCTTCTTAGCAACTAAACGGGAAGAAATTCCATAGGTAACAGGGAAAGAACAGAAAAAAACTCAACCCCCAACACAACCCAAGACATTCTATGATCCTATGATTTAGGTACTGCCCAATAATACACGAGATTATCACCAGCTGAGAGAGATGTGAGGAGTGGGCCCTGTTTGTACCATCACAAAGGAAGTAGTGGACAACTATGACAACAGATAAAGAAGGCACGTTTTGTGAAATACATAGCTCACTGTTGTATGAAATACTGTTGTATGACACAAGATTAAGTGCCCTTATCCTTCTAGTAAAAGAATCACTTGGATGTCTGATCTTCCTTTGTCTCCTTTGTCTGTTTGCTTGCACATCTTACAGCAGAGAAAGGTGTGATATTTCAAAGCAGGTCAACTGCTTTCTGATTCTCTAAATGCTTCCATTCATCAACTGGCTTCAGTTTTTTCTAAAAAATAGAGATACTGCTACTATAGCATAATCATCAATTTAAAAAATCCTGAGTGATTGAAAAAGCTGTCAGAAAGGGGGTAAAGGTTAGGACATAGGCACCTACAGAGATATCCCACATATTTATTTCCTGAANAAGTGATACAATATAAATAAAGGAAGGGCAGTGGAAAAACTAAAGTACTTATCTCATGATCAACTCCACATTGTGCAAGTCAAAAGGAAAATCAGCCACAGTGATTTTATGCTGAGAGATTTTCACCAACCAGAATGAGAAAGAAGATTTTTTTACAGAAATACTGAAGACAGTGGTCAACCTGGAGAAGAGAAGGCTTCAGCGAGACCTTACAGCAACCTTCCAGGACCTAAAGAGGACTAAAGGGAGCTGGAGAGGGACTTTTCACAAGGACGTATAGTGGTAGAACAAGAGGGAATGGCATTAAACTGAACAAAGGCAGGGTTAAATTAGATATTTGGAAAAAATTCTTTACTCCAAGTGTGGTGAGGCACTGGAAGAGGTTGCCCAGAGAGATCAGGGACTCTTTGTCCCTGGAGATGTTTGAGACCAGACTGGATGAGTAACCTGGTCTAGTGGAAGGTATCCTAGCCCATGGCAGGGGGGTTGGAACGAGATAATCTTTAATGTGGCTTCCAACCTGTCTTGGTTTACAAGACAGGTGTCTGCTAGGGAAAGCAGAAAGCCTCCCTTGGAATGGATAATGCAAACCCCCTCCCTCTGAATTATTATAATTTTGAAATTAAGTGGGAGTCTCAGGCAAAGATATGGGAATAGGAATAATAGTTCTTTACTAGTGTGTATAACAAGGCAAAACAAAACAACAGTAACCATGGCATTAACAACAAACAGAACCAGGCAGCCAGAAACAGTCTCCTTGCCTGCAGGCACTCTCCCCCCTTTGGTGTAGTTACCGTCACAGCCGGCAGGAATGGGCAAAAATCCTGGGCTGGTGGGCGAGGAGTAGCAGCAGTTTCGCGGTAGCTGGAGCTGCGGGGACGTGCCGGCCAGGCAGCAGGGTGCGGGCTGCGGCGTGGAGAAACCCGGAGCAGAACCGGAGAAACAGCGGGGGCGGGACAGCGGCGGCCCGACTCCGAGCAGGGCTGGGAGAGGCGAGGTTCGGGATTCCCGGGGCACACGACCAGACAGTGAGCGGTCCTGAGCTCCAGCAGTGCTGGTGTATTCTCTCTGCAGTAAACGACAGCCTGGCCGTCCTCCTCCCATGCGAGAGAGCGGCTGCCCCCAGCCCCGTCTCTTTTACCTGCCCCTATTCTCACGGTATCTCTGCCTCCGCGAGAGAAACTCCCAAAAACCCAAAGGATTTCCCCCTCCACGCCTGTCTCAAGCACCCAGCCATCAGTGCTTCTTAGCAACTAAACGGGAAGAAATTCCATAGGTAACAGGGAAAGAACAGAAAAAAACTCAACCCCCAACACAACCCAAGACATTCTATGATCCTATGATTTAGGTACTGCCCAATAATACACGAGATTATCACCAGCTGAGAGATGTGAGGAGTGGGCCCTGTTTGTACCATCACAAAGGAAGTAGTGGACAACTATGACAACAGATAAAGAAGGCACGTTTTGTGAAATACATAGCTCACTGTTGTATGAAATACTGTTGTATGACACAAGATTAAGTGCCCTTATCCTTCTAGTAAAAGAATCACTTGGATGTCTGATCTTCCTTTGTCTCCTTTGTCTGTTTGCTTGCACATCTTACAGCAGAGAAAGGTGTGATATTTCAAAGCAGGTCAACTGCTTTCTGATTCTCTAAATGCTTCCATTCATCAACTGGCTTCAGTTTTTTCTAAAAAATAGAGATACTGCTACTATAGCATAATCATCAATTTAAAAAATCCTGAGTGATTGAAAAAGCTGTCAGAAAGGGGGTAAAGGTTAGGACATAGGCACCTACAGAGATATCCCACATATTTATTTCCTGAATCCTACATTTCCTCATGTTCTGTGAGAGTTAGGGAAATAGTTGCAGCATTCAGGTCTAGCTTATGCTGTGGCATATAGCTAGGGTTGGGATTGGTGGCAGAGTAAATATTTGGGAAGCAAACTTCTTTCTAAATTGTGCGGCACTCTCCTATTTAGAAGAAAGTCACTGGGCCAAAAGTTGTTGTACTCAGTGTAACAATAATTATTTCTGGGTTTCAGCACAGGGATTGTCTGTTATATTTTCGATTGTTTTTAAGATTAAGTCTTGGTAGGCTAAAATTGCACTACTCAGGTTAATTGTTGGTTGCCACAAAGCCACTAGATTTAGTAAAGTGATTGTTCCTGAGAATCTGGATTTTGAAACAGCACTATTAGTTAACAGATCAGTGGCTGTTTTGTTTCTGTTTTTTTACTTCCGTTATTATGGGGATTGTTGTGGAAAAGTTTGTAACATCAGCACTAGGACAAGCATTAGGATTGGAGTTTATGGAAGAACTTTTGAAAACACAAAGGTGGTGTTATAGATGGGCAATGTGATGGTTGGCTCTCGCAATTAAGGGATGAATATTATGTGTATGTTAAGAGAAGTCCTACTGATGTATAGTTAGGTTATTGTGATAAGTTCTCCTCACAGTCCTCTTTCCCCTCCTCCTTGTATTGTTGTCACTGGATGGCCTTGGTAGTCAGGTCATTGATGGGGAGGGTGGGCTAGTTACTAGGAGGGGTGACAGCAACACCTGACCTCAAGTCAAGTTGCAAGGAAGCAGTCTCCAGCAATGGACAGCGAAGAAGAGTTGACTGACAGACTTTGGGAAGGGCCAGGGTAACCTGATGGAACACCAGAGGTATAAAAGGTGAAGCAGCCACCTTGTGGGTGAGCATGTGGTGTTTTAGTTCCATGCTCTCAGCACTGATCTTTCTCCTTATTCAGTCATTTGTTGTATTTTTTAAGGTTTAATGAACCTTTGAAATTTTAAAGTAAGAGTTCATTTCTCACAGGTAGTCATAGACCCAGACAGGAATTAATAAGGCTGATATTTATCATTGGTTTGGATAGAGATTATCTGTTTGTGATTAGAGTAATGGCTGTGGTTACATTATGAATAAGAAATAGAGAACTTTGAGAGAGAAGATTTTATGTAATTCTCAAGTCTATAATTCTTGAGAGTAATGCCAGTGTTGATACCTAATGCATATTTTCTCTTTAGTGTTGAGATGCATCCTGTCCATTACTGGATTTAGAGTTAGGTCTAGAGTTGGAAGTCTTGTAGAGATGAGTTGATGGCTTTGATTTTATTCACTGCCTGGCTTCAGCCTCTGGCTTGTCCACTCTTCTTACATGCAGTTCTAGACTTCCTTTCTAAAGATATGAATTTGTTTTCCTCAAAAGAGGTCCCTGTGCACAGCTGACAGAACTGCCCAGTTAATCACAGGTGATTGCAAACCACATCTCCACTCCATCAGGCAGTTGTCTCCTGTTCTCTGAGCCAGTCTTACACCGCTGAACACCTTTATAAACACCCATGGGTATGCAGTCCACATCTTTGTCCTCACACTCTGAACAGACCTCCCAGCTATCTGTGCTCATTAATTTAGCACTTCACTTTTAGAAAACTCTGTCTCAGCATAGCCCAGGTTTTTCACAGGGCTTTGTGTAGACCAGGGCCAAGCTCTTTGCAGTCTGTTCATTGCTGTGTCTGGGTTAGCCCAGAATAATCAGGGGAGCTGGTGCATAACAATTGCCCTGAAGTCTCCAGATGTCAGCTGAAAGCAGTTTTTTGAATTATTTCAGGAATCTGAAGACTCTCATGAGTGATTCTTAACAGCTCTTTAATACCTCATCTATCTTGCTCAGCAGGACACATTCAGATTCTGTATATAGTGTGTAGCAGAGACTAAATATTTTTAAAACATATATCAAAAAATCATTGTTATGTCTGAAAGCTTTTTGAAATATACCCTGCCTGAAACTTTGTGCAACATTGTTGAAATCAGTGGTGTTAGATTATCTGCAAGGAAGAATTTAGTCCAGATGCTTTCTCTTCAAGATCTTCACTGCAACATATTTTAATTTTGGATATTTCCTTCTTCAACTGCATATGATTTATTTTCTCTAAGAAAAGAAAGTAATAACACCATCTTTTTCTCATGTAAAATTTGCTTGATTTCTTTTTCTTTCTGTTTATTTTAGCTGCAGAATTCCCTGAAAAATGATTTGTGCCTTGATCAAGGGCCAGACACAGAGAATATCCCAATCATGTATATCTGCCACGGGATGACACCGCAGGTTAGTTTGTCTAATGATCTCTGATTTTGCTGCTGCTGTTAGCAGATTGTGTGGGAGGAACCATCTTGTACCTGTCATTGTTTTCCTGCAACAATCCCTTGGTAAGATGTTTAGTAGCTCTTTTATAGAGAGACAGCATTATTCTGCTGTAAATTGAGACGCAGTGGTATAATAATGCTTTGACAAGGAAGCTGATTTATTAATTTTGAAAGAATTTAAGGAATATGAGAGTCAGCGCTGACCCAGATTTGCTGATAAAAGCTTTCATTTCTGATCCTTAACTGTGCATGTCATATGAATGAAGCAATGCATTTTAAAACATTTTGCAAACGCACATAGGTATACTCACAGTTTATTTATGCATTATCTGAAGCAATGTGGTTTTTTACTTAATATATTTACTGTGTCATTTCCACAAATGTGAAATGCAGAGCCACCTTCTTCACACCATACAGCTGTGTCAAATTCCAAACCCTGTTCTTGTGAAAACCCCTCTTATAAATCTCCTTTTTTTCTTTCTCTGCTGTCCTATAACTGTAGTATGTGACAAAGACTCAAATTACCAGAACCTTTCCATTTTCCTACGTAACAGCTGGATTTACTAACTTGGCAGACAAGAGGGTTAAGACCTATGTCTCCCCAGCTACGTACATAGGCTTAAGTGAAAGGGTTTCTAGGCAAATCTTGACAGGAAAAATAATGTTGCATGGCCTAGAACATGCTTGTCCAAGACAGATGTGCAGATTACTTAAACTTAAAAGTAACATATGCAAAAATGATGTAAAGGAAATGGATTTACTTTTGAGAGTGACTGGAGAAACTGAAAAATCCCTCCAGTTGGAATGATTTTTCTACCTGACTACGTTTTATATTTGCTTTCTTGAAAGGACCCTGTAACACTCCACCCTATGGAGTTATGGAATGTGGTTTTACCCAGGAGTTGTTAGTTACCTGATTTGACTATACAGCAAATGAATCCTCACGGTATCTCAGAAATAAACACAGAGCAGCAGGGTGGTCTTGTCCCCTGTGCCTGGACCTTAGAGTGAACTGGAAACATGAGTTTGGTGAGCTGCAGATACGATTCTCTACTTCCCTGCCAAGTTGCACATGCTGCAGCTCTGTTCTGCACTGGCTTCCTTCGCGGAGAACCTTTAATATCGATCACTAGTGGCATCGTGCTTGAGTAAATTATGAATGATGAAGCCAGAAATATCTGAAAATCCCATCCATCAGACTCACTCACTGCATGGGCTGTGCCTTATTTGTCACATAATGATGTGGGAACCACTGTTTGCCTGCAGGAGCTTTGCAAGACGGTCCTCAGTGTTTGCAAAGGAACTGTGCAATTCACCCCTGAGCCAGAGCCATCATTCCTCATCCCCGGGCAGGGCACCATAACTCTTGTGGCACCTCATCTGTGAGAACAACACACTGCAGGCATGCCTGCAAACTCCTGCAAGTTAGAAACTTTAATTATAGTTGAGAGACAAACAACAATAACAAAAGACACTTCAATTAGCGCAGTTCAGTATTCACCAGATAAAGAACTATTTTTGAATGTCAGCTCAAGCTCTGTACAAATGAGATAGCAGCAAACAAATGAGAGAGGAGAAAGAGACAAGGGAAACTTTTCTAGACTTGACTCTACTCCTTCATAATTAAAATGTTGTGCCTCCTCCCCATTACTATGTGTTTCATTTTGTAACTAATGTTAAAAACAATATCCAAAAGGGCCCATATTTGGGTAAGATCCCAGTAATAATGACTGAGAACTTTTTCAAAAGAGAATTAAAGACTTTTTCTATGTTATGGGTTATGGTATTAAAAGGGAAAGAACTAACATCACTCTATGAGATTTCCACTGCAGTGTTGCATCTCTTGCTTAAGCAGAGCTGCAGCCCAGCCATGTACTTTTTCTCTTACATGTTGGAAATATTTGTATAAATATTCCTTTTAATCTTAGTGATCTTGCCAATAGCCACAAAAGATACCCGTAAGATGTTAATTTTATTCTAGTAATGGTGAAATGCTGTATAAAGGGAGATGTTTTTCCTACCTGACCGTCCTTAAAAAACAGATTAGAGCCCTAATTCAGGACTGCCTGGTTGAGTGTTTGAGTGATGCCGTTCTTAGCTCAGATACAAAGTTTTTCTGTTGTAGCTATTCCATTTACAGTTTTATTGCTGCCACCACTTGGCACACTTGCATCTAGATGTGCAATACCAGATCTGACTGCCAGGAACCACTCCCTCATATGCAGTTAAGTTGCTATAATTAGTTACTACTACAGCCCCTCTTCTAAATTGGATAACTTCCCTTTTTTCCTCTACTAACTGCTTGCAGATGTTTTTGAATTTTCATATTTTTGCATGAGAATTAGCTTAGATAAGGTGTTTGACATCAAGGAATTGTTTTACAATCATAGGTACAGCTACTGTTTCCTTTTAATATGTTTTATATAGGAAAGAAATCATCAAAGTCAATAGAAAGGAAACTGCATACCTGACATTAAAATTCCATGCTCCATTTTCTTTAGACAGTATCAAAAACATCATGTGTAGCTTCATAATTAAACGCAGTAGACAATGGCAAGGAAATATCCTAAAATATTGCCATTAAATGATCAGCACAATGTTTTCCCATGGCGTTTCTCTTTCATTTTACATAGAATCAGAATTAGTGATGGTAAGACTTCTGTGATTCTGATTTCTAAACCTTTCCACAGTCCACTCTATGTCTCCTATAAGTAACATAGGCATATTCACAGTTCATTCCTGCAGGTATCTTGGAGTGCTTTGTAACTGTGTTTATTTCATTCTTCCATTCTGCAGGTAAACTGATGCAAATCTTATGTGTGGTTAAATACTAAGATGGAATGGAAAATCAAAATATAATCTGTCCATTTCTGTAGTCCTCTGACATTACTAATGTGAAAGAATTCCTCACAGCAGGTTGTTTGGCTTGGCCTGAAAAGACAGAAGGCACTTGAAAAACTACAGTCCATGATTAGGTGTGTTTCCTACCCTCCCTTCATCTTCAGAGGGTACCTTCCAGGACAGCTGTATTTTGTCCTGGTCCCCAGGAGCCTGGACACTTCAGGAGTTATGGTACCATTCACTGCGTAGAGCACCTTGAATGTTTGACCGGTGGAAAGAACAGAAAGGGTGATGATCCTGCAGTGCACCCACATTAATTTAAGGGAAGAATTGCTATTCCTTTACCTTTAGTAACAATGAATTCATTACAAAATGCTGCTCAGATAATTAGAGTTTCTGTTGAGAGGATCTTTGTGTAAGTGGTGGCATCTGAACAGCATGGCTAAGTAGCTCATCCTCCCCTGATTCTGTTGCTGAAGAGTATTTCTCCCTAAGCATCACATCTTTCCATTCCTGCCTTTAGACAGTCTCTGCCCAAACCAGCACTGTCATTTCTGCTCCATCTGTACAGCTGCACAGAGTGTTGGCATAACTCCCCCAATCATCTGCAGGAACATTGCCATCACACCTGAGCGTCTGCTGCTGCTCCTCCAGCCACCACGGTAACAGACAGCTGTTAGATGTGCACAGATCAAGGCCATCAGGTGATTTTGGTACCTCTGATGTGCTGCTGGCCCCTGTTTGTAAGGGCTTTCAATGCCTGTGTTAGCCTGCCACATCAAGCCTCTCCTGCTGTGCAGCTGCTTAGCACAGCTAGACAAAACCCAGCTTCTGCAACTGTTGAAACAGCCAAAAAAAGTAAATGCCACGTGGTAAAATAGTTAACTACAGGAGTTAAACCAGGCTCCTAATAGTTTAGTGATCGTACAAATCATGTTGCTTTAATCACATAAGATCAGCTCAAAGGCAAAACAACAGCTCCGCATCAGAGTGGTGATAAAGGGAATCAGAAAAACTGGGAGATGAGGTGGCAGAGAGAGGAGATAAATGTGAGGCAGAAGAATAGTTCTGGCAAAACAGTAACTAAAATGTAAAGTACATGTGAGGCTCTGGGGATCTTTCTGAGGTTCTTTTTACATGGTTCATATAGAAGAGGACAAGGGTAGCGTTTTAATTCCTGAACTTGTTAAAGTAAAGCAACAATTCAGTCTTACATTTAGGCCTTAGAAGATCTATTTCCTCCTGTGCCCCTGTTCTGCACAGAAAAGATGGTTGTTGTAGTTGCAGTAAATACATGCCCCACGCCTGACTGCATTCTGCTCCTGATTCTGGGAACTACCTGAGCCTGGATGTTTGTTGTTGTTTAAGACTGCTGTTTAACCAGGTTTGTAATCTTGAAGGTAGGCTGATGACAGCGTGTCACTTGCATTAAAACTGCTCCTGAGTGATAGTTTAGAATATTCTTTTTATGAGAATGAAATACCACATTATTAGAGACTTTATTGTATAATAAATAAGTAGCATCAATCAATGAAGTGATATTTTAAGTAGAGATTTACCTTGAAAATTGCTTGTGACTGAGGGGATAATGGGCAGTTCTGTTCCCTTGTTCAATAGCTTCTGGCTCATATAATTCTCAATTTATAAGCAGTTAAACCCAAAAGCTCATCCAGCAATGTGAAAGTCAATAGAAACCAGTTAGATTTTGAAGAATTCAAGTTGAGGACCAGGGTCAGAAGACTAAATGGGGAGTATCACTAGAAAAGAAACGCAGGTGAGAAGGGACACCCATTTATATAATTTCATATTCTTGCCAGAGATTGCAGAACTGACACCAGTGACTACAGCCCTTCCTAGTATGAATTATTGCATCTCCACTGAAGGCAGCCGAAGGGAGTACTGCCAACACAAAGCTGTGCCAGTTCACACTGTACAAGACTCTGAGCTGAAAGCATAATGTATTCTAAGCACAGTGTCTGAAGTACTGGGAGCAGTTGCAAAAAACTCCAGGAAACTTCTAAACACTCTTTGTATGGTCCATGAATGCTTCTTTTAAAGTGTTTATAATATATTTTTTTATGAAAGCTAGGTCTTCTCCAATCAAATCTCTTAGCATGGTGATTGTTCATACACAGATATTTCTCATCCATTTCAGAAAATATCTTCTGTTATTTAGAAGTTTGTTAAGTGTGTGTGTAAAACACATAAGAATTGCAAACTGAGACAGTGCAAGAAAATAGTTTAACAGAAGGCCCCACATGCAACAGATGTGGACTGTCAGGGAATAAGGAAGAACACAACAAAACCTGCAGATGGATCAATGACTGGCCCTTCAGAATTGAAAAATCACTGCCTTGAAAATGAAGTGTCTACAATAAAAGCATTTCAGGCAGCCTTTTTTAAGCAGTAAAAGGGAGCACAGCAGCTGTTTAACAGCACTCAGTTACGTGAAAACTCAGGGTTGGTGTTCATGTTTGTCTTGGAGGCAAATGTTAGACACATTCAGCAGCTGTGTACAGGGCAGCCTGACCTGACAGCACCACCTCTTTCTAACATGTGAGGCTGAGCTGGGCCATCATCTCCTTGAGGATGATCCTTTCGTGCATGCAGACATGCAGAAGGCTTTACAGACCTGAGCTCCAGTTCTCTCCTGGCCCAGATACTTGTTCTGTGAGCAGTCAGATTGTGAACAGAGCAAGTCCTTTGCTATGGCAGTGTTAGGTTTGCAGTTGGACTGGATGATCTTAACTGTCTTTTCCAGCCTAAACTAGAGAGTTTTTCATTGCAGGTGAAGATCAGTGGTGTTGAATTTTTAGCTTCTGAGTGTGGATCTGAGGGATTTGCACACTCTTCTCTTTGTCCAGCCAAAGTGAGTCTGTCATTATTTCCATACAGAGAGGCAGCCTGGCTGGGCAGTCGGACCCAGGGTATGTGTTCCTCTTCTTCCAGGGGCTGCATCTGACAGCACTGCCAGCTCTTGTTGTCCTACAGGTTGTCCTTTGCCTTTTTTATGAACTCTTGTGGAATGATCTAAGCACTGGGCCTAACTCAAACTTTTATGTACATGCTTGATTTCTGGAAGCATAGATGCTTTTCCACAATAAATAGCTTCTTTTTTTTTTTTTCCCCCAATCTAGGTTGCTCGGTTTGGTAGATGCCCAAGTAATAGAAGATAATGTAGATAGTCAGTGCAACTGCCTGGCAAGCATGGTTATCAGCATTATCAAATAATATTTTTTATTTTAAACATATTCTATAAATTGTTGTGGCAATTAATGTCTTATATAAGACATTCCTGCTGAGTAGTTTATTAAGTCTATTTATATTTCTGCTGATTTCTTTTAGTGCATAAATCCTGGTTTTGATCACATTAAAGTTAATAGGAATTGTGACCTTGTTTGCAAGGGAAGCAAAATCCAGTGTTAGTTTTTTGCAATCCTTTTCAAAGTCAAGTTTTTCTATGTATACCTGAGACGATGAATTCAAAGCTGCAGCCTCTTTGGAACAGGTACATCAGGGAGCTACAGAGATGTTTCAAAGGCTTCCAAAACCAACCAGTCCTTCTTGGCCTAGCACAGGCGGTGCAATGCTTTCTTCTTGGGGATGTGTTGTGGATGAAGATATTTCACATCATATAATACTTTTTTTAAATTTTTTTTTCCTTTAAGTTTGATTCTGGCCAAATTCTCATTATTTGCTTCAGTGCTAAGTTTCATAGGGAGAATCTGTTAATCTGATTTCTGGTTTTTGAGCAGTTTTCTACTGAGCCATTTGCCATGAGTGAATTTTTTTCGCACTTACTGTGGCAGCATTAAGTTTGCAGTTGGACTCAAAAGTCTCTTCCAACCTATATAAGAGAGTTTTTAATTGCAGATGAAGATTTGTGGTGTTGAATTTGTAGCTTGTGAATGTGGATCTGATGAGTCTGAGGGATTTGCACACTATTCTGCAGCTGAATACGAGTCTTTATAATAATAGGACAGAGACCAATCTGCCTCTTCATTTTATGAAAGTATCAGACATAATGAATATCATTCTCTGTCCAGAGGGTAAAAGGCACTGGAATTCAAAAGAATCAGCACAAGAGGTCCTTCTTCAGGCTTCAGACCTGGGATAGGTCTTTTGTATGCTACACTTCACTGGTTGGAAACAAAAGCAGAGGAAAAAAGCTGTAGAACTGCATTATTCTGGATCCAAGGGAATATCTTTTACATCCCTCAATTTGGAAATAATGGAATGGATATTTCTGCTTACTTATTTTTGTGTTTGAAACCACGTAGTATGAAAACATTGCATCTACCTGTGAGAATTGAGACAACTGATCACTTGGAATTGAAACTCCAACCATGGTGAAATGAAAGAGTTGAAAAATAATCTTTTTTTTCCTAAGAGTAACATTGATTTTCTCATTTGGAAGCATATAGAATTTTTTAGTCTTGGAGAAATGGTTTTGTTTTGTAGAAATTTTATCTTTGTTTCAATAGAATGGTCTAGAATGAAAAAGAACTTTAAAATGTCTTTTATGCTTCTGAAATCTGTATTCTTCCCTAGTGTACAGGCTCACTGCTGAAGGTAAGCATGAATAATGAAAAAGGAAAATACTACTGTAAGGTGAAATCAGTGGTCTGGCTAAAGCACTAGTCTTGACATTGAGGTTTCAGGACCTGAGCTGAAGTTAAAAAGCAAGAATTCAAAAAGTAGTTAAATTCTTTTAAGTGCTGTGAGGAAGAGTATTAAGAACTTGAATTACTTCAAAACTTAGAGCCAAGAAGGCTCTAAGAAAAAAAAATGGCCAAGCATTTTTCTGATTGAGAAATGACAGCTCCTTTAAGCAGATAGATGCAGCAGGAGAGTCAAAGATTACGTGGGCAGTGCCACAGAAGACACGTGTTTGAAAAAGCAAATAAAACCTCTAACCACAAAATGTAACAGGAATAAAAGCCTGTCTGTAATATGCTGTATCTGTTCACTCATCCATTCTTCTAAATAAGAGGAAAATGCTCATCTCAGAGAATGGATAAGAGCTCTTTTATGACAGCAGAACTATTTAATATTTTACAGTAGAGGTACTGGTGCAATTTTCCATATATTAGAAGATGTGCTGAAAAGATAGAGAAGGATAAGTTAACCTTTAATGGGAGAAAAGATTGCAAATGCTGATCAGAAGCAATGTCAGAAGGATACTCAGAAAATGCTATCAAAGACATTCAGTTCCTCAGCTTTTGCCTAGTAAAGCAGGATTTACATAGAGATAATAGAAACTTAAACTGGCAAAAAATCTGATATAATTTACCCAGACTTGATAAACTCAGCTGTCATCACATTACTGCAGAAAATAATAATGCATTGTGTCAGCAAAAAATAATATCGAGGGAGCTTGCGGAGTGCTCAGAGCAGCACCCTGAGACCACAGAGGATGCTCCTGTGGAGAGACAGTGGAATTAATCAATTAACACCTCCGTGCCCCTCTGCTGGACCACATGGCTTAGACTGGGGGTTTTCTCACTGTGTGATGTCTTTGGGCGGGTTTTTATTTATTGCTTTTAAGAGAAACTGGTGAGCTGATGATGCTGCACTGTCGCAAGCCACTAGCCTGTTGGCAGTGGAGCAAGAAGCAGCAGGGTCACGACCTTCCAGAAGCGTCTCCAGTAACGAAGCTGCTCGGTGGCACAGGCACACACACACACACACACACAGAGTCACTCCAGCACACACTTCCAGTAGCTCTTGCAGAATCACTGATGACAAAGAAGTGGGAAGAGTCTTTGTATGGAGGAGGAGGAGGTTTATTCCAGCCCCACACAAAGGGGTTTAGGGACAAAGCCAAAAGAACAGTGGAGGGTCCAAGTTTAAATATGGGGGACAAGGGGGACAGAGCAGAGCATCACGGCCAATGGACGGAGGGCTTAGGGTGGTACAGAGGCGGGATAAGGGGGGGCAGCCAATAGAGTAAAGGGGTCAGACACTGTGGCAACATGGGGCCAATGGGTAAGCAGGGAAGGGAGAACATTCTAGGGCATATACATATAAGGAAAAAGGGGCGGAGAGGCCAACGGGCCAACCAGGGAGGTAGAACAGGGGTACATTTGCATACACAACAAAGCATCCTGGGAGAGGCTCTGCTCAGTTGCCTGGAACAGGGGAGATTTTTCCAATTTAGGGTCTGTCCCTGCAATGAACCATAATGGACCCTTTTGTGTAGGGCCACTGGCCTCCAAAACGTACATCACAGAAGGTTCCTCACAGATTTTGTATTAATAATTTATAAGTATTTTCACTTTGTGTTTTGTGTGTCATGTTATCATTACCTTGCCTGTTTCCTGTATTGCTTAGGTGTTGCATTTGCTTCTCAGCCTTTGGGTTATTCTCTTCATCTTGAATTCTGTTGCCTTTCTGTATGACTAAATCCATCTTTATCATCTTTTCTGGGTATCTTGTCAGCAGTTGATATGTCTGTTATTGATATGGAAGGAGAGGGGCATAAATCTGCTGTCTTTATTGTTTGACCAGAAACAATTTATTCACAATTAATTTTGTTAAATAGTGAGGCTGGTGCAGGAAGAAGGCAAATGGCATAAAAAATTAATTGATTTCCAGGCTATGTAATGGCCTCTTTGGATAGTTTTTTTTAATTTTATGTGATTCAAATAATTATTATTGAGCTTCTCATGGTCACTGTAAGAACTTTCTTCCCTAGTTTACATTTTTAAGACAATTTACCCAGAATATCTGTAATAAAAAAACCCCTGCATTGAAAATGTAAATGAAACAAACTGTTGAGAGCAACTGCAGTGCCTAAAAATTTAAAATTATCAGAGCATTTCAAGCTCTCATGTACTTTTTTAATTTAGAAGAGATTAGAGTTGTTATCCTAAATATTATACAACAGTTCAGAACTGTTCTCATCTAGGAAATAAAAATGCATATACATTTCCAGGCTTTTTCTTTTTTCCCTTGTGCAATGCTATAATAAGTGATTTTTTGGTAAGGCTAGTTTTTATCAAATTGATTTCAGCGTGTTAAAATATCAGAAATATTTGAAAATGTGGAGGTGAAATATTGTTGGGCTGCTAGATGATAAGCCCGACACTAGATTTTGGATCTGGATTCAGAGCTGTGGGCTGATGCTGAAGGGCCTTGGAGCCCACACCCCCAAAATACTCAGGGTATCGTGGTTTTGGGGTCGCTGCTGCTTTCTGCAGTGCTTGATTGCTGCCCTGATCTTGGAGCCCAAAGCTGCCCCCTCCAAGCTCTCCCTCAGCCACTTGGCAAATGAGCACTTCTTGTATGAGATGATGTAGTACAACAACAAAAGAAGGGAAGGGCTTTCCTTTGCTAATTTGGAAACGGTTTTATTTCACACTCTTGGAGAAACAGAGCAGCTGTTTTGGGTACTTACAGTCTAGTCTCATAATCTAATACTATGCGAGCATTTCACATTTTGTAAGTGCATTAATTTGAAATAGATCAGAGTTGGATATTATGTAGATATTACTAGAGTTATCCATATTTTAAAGATGTTAATTCTCATTGCAAATTGGCAGTTCAGTCAGTGGTTTTTAAAACCAATTGTCGCTTACAATCTAAATTCAGCATAAAACTAACAGTTATTGGAGCACATGCAGAGCACTTGGAGATGGATGATGTAGTAATTGTGGGATGGTTGTCAATTTAAACATTCTTTTGATTAATATTACACTGTCTCTTGTTACTTCATCAGACACAGAAGTTCTGAAGGTCAGATTTTTGTTTCTCAAATTCTTAACAGTGTGTTATTAACTATTAGAGAAAGTAGTTAATACAGTAGATGGAAAATTCACTTTATAGTTACTTTAGTTTTATTGATAATTTTATTATGTCAGTCCATTAATTGAAGTCATCCACTGGCTCATTTAGAATTCATGGACCAAGTTCAGTTCCCATGAAAGCATATTTAACTCCCTCTGTAATTACATGAGCCGTATTACTTCCACAGCCTTCATTCAGATTCTGATCAGCAATTCAGTTTGAGCTTAGGTTCTCCCTGGTATTGTTCTGCACTTGCAGAGTGTGGTTATTTGCAGAAATGTTTATGGAATGATTGTATCCACAGTGTGTTTCTGTGAATAGGGGATTTTTTTTGTCCTGCTGATTAACCATCATTTGTCCAATTGGGAAGCACAGAGAATGTCAGAAATTATTTGTTCACATAAAATGTTGATTGAATATTTATGAGTAACTCTGAAAAAAGAAAACCTGCATTGATTTGGAAGCCAAGAGCTATGTTTGTCAGATAATTTATTTGAAATCAGCAATCAAACTAGCTCTTTGCAAGAGCTGAGTTCAGTCTAAACCTGAATATATTTACAAAGTGGATGTATTTTTCCCAAAGAAAATATGAGATACTAGAGATTTTAATCTAGGGTGGTTTCAAGAGCCAATGGCTAGAAATTAAAGCCAGTTGGATGCCCATTAGGAATAAAGTGCATATTCCTGTCAGAGCAGGTCAGTGGCCATCACAGGAAGTAATTGCTGAGATCATCAAAGCTCTGGAAACTATAATTTAATACAATACAAATCCTTGCACTTAGAGGTAAGCACGTGGAAATATGGAGTTCATGGCATATGGGGGAGCAGAGTGAGAAACTGGTGGTCCTTTTTGGCTCATGAATCCACTGATATGTCAGCAAGTGGCAACCACAGCTAGGACTTATTAGAATTTCAGTTCAGTTGAGAGGGTTAAGAAATAACACTTGATGGTTATTGTAGATGAATAATGGAATGCCTTTAAAGAAAATGGGGGAGGGGTGTTTAATGTGTTTTTGTATAGCTTTAAAAATAATTGTTGAATTTCTTGAATAATAATCCTTTTTTTTTTTGTTTGTTTGTTTTATTTCTCCCAAAGTGGGATTGCACAAATTATACAGCGATAGCTGTGTTATGCCAAGCCTGTCTGCTCATCTGGCTGTCCATAAAGGCTCAAAGCAATCAAGTGGAAAAGCTGAGGAATGCATTTAAGTCATTCTGATGCTACTGCAGAATTAACTTTGGGGTTTTTTGACAGGCAACTGCCCTGACTGTGGACATTGGAGCTTTGTTGCTCTTGCTGTGTTAAAGATGTAGTGATTTGTTCAGCATGCATATTCCATTTCAGAAGTTATTTTTAGTGCTTTCAAGCTCTCAAATTAGTCTTAAAACTGTGAAGTGTGCATTGACTGACTCACAAATGGCAGTTTTGGGAAGTTAAAAATAGCAACACAGCTCATGAACTCACTAGTTTTGCTAAAAATAACATGAGGTTTTAATAAAAATTTAAAAAGGGATTAAACTGAGGTTGCTGCATTAAACCTGGCATATTTTAGATAATGCTGATATGCCTTTGGGATGGAGGTCGGTGACCAAAAGGGCAGGGACAGAGCTCAGTATGAAAGTAGATCATGGTAAATCAGAGCTGTAAATTTCATATTGGTTTGGGGGTTTAATTTGGTCTTCTATTTTATATTAACACATAACCAAATCCTTATATTTTTTACTTGTCCTTAAATGTGTTTATGTGAGGAAATCTTCAACTGTTCAAAAAGAAATTATCAAATACCATTGCATTAGAGGGATACAGTGTGCTAAAAATGTTTCCTTTGTTAAATTGTGCCTGCATGTATTTTCAATATGGGACATTTTTTGGGTACCAGCTGACCTCAGGGTTGTGTACTGTCAGCATTGCTGGATCAAATGATCAAATTATTACCAATCATAATTTAATTTATTTGTGTCCGATGCAGTCACAACACTAATTCCTTTCACCTACTGCATTGATTTAAACATCTCATCAAGTTTAACCTCCTTCTTGTTAGCAATTATGAATTTATGGGGGTTTAAGCTTTTCTGGAGAAGGTTGTTTTTTTCCCCAGATAGCATTTTTAGCTTCAGTATGATAGTACCAGGACTAACTGTGAGTGTTTGCGTAAAGATAGACTGAGAGTCTTGGGACCTTCTTGAGCACTCAAGGCACATTTAAATGTGAGCTGTCAAGTGAGCTGCATGTCATTCTGCCAGAAGTGTGGCATACATGGTTAGCGCTCTGAGGGACCTAATTTCCCACTTTCAGCAGGACCACACTGAATGATTATGGATTAACTGTAGGCTGCAAAGCGCCCATTTCTGGCTTCCAGATATCTTCTAATATCCAGTCACGTGTTTTCAAGTAAGTTAAATCTGCCCTCTGCAGACTCAACTTGCTTCTCGTAAGTTTGAAGGAATTCTTTAATTTGATCAGTATTCCCTGAGATAACACTGTAGTTAAAGTCACTAAGAAACAACACCACCTACAAATACTGTGTCAGGTTTGATGTTTACTTCAGCTTCTTTGGCTCTGTTTAGACTTCTAAACATCAATACTGATTAACTTTTTTGTTAGTTAAACATTTACCTCTTAGGAGTCTTTCTATTCCTCCGACTTCATTGCTCTTCAGCAGTTTTCAGCCTTGTTCTCATGGGAAACTATTTCCCACAGTCACAAAATGTTTGAGGTGGGAGGGGACCTCTGGAGTTCATCTGGTCCAACCCCCTGCTTAAGCAGGGTAAGCTAGAGCAGGGAAAATATCTCATGATACTTTATTTTCCTATTCTATCCATAAAAGTAGATGAAGCCCAGTTCATCTTGGGCAAGAGAAGAGTCCCCTGAGTGGGAAAATAATTCCATCTCTTCCCAAATTTGCCAACTCCAAGACAAATATGTTGTCTGGACAGGGATGAAAAAAGTTTCTGTGATCTCAGGCCCATCGCTCCCCCAAAAGGGTAAAAGCTCTCCAAGACTTGAGATAGATATAAAAGAAACTCTGGTATTTCTGACACCTCTTCTTTAAAAGAGCAAACCAAGCATTAAAGATATAAGGTAACTATAACCAAATAGAGTGACCCATGAAAATGTTTCATCTTCAGTACAAAACAGTGGCAGCAATGAGCCAATAGTATAAATAACAGTGGGGATGGAGCCCCCCAGCTGATTGTGAAGGATAAACTCCGGGTGCTTTGGGATAATAGGGCAGTGACTTAAGCTCTAATTTCAGCAAGGCTGGGCTGAGGATTTCAGTCAGTGCCTTATGAAATGCTTTCTGGGTAACAGCCATGAAATGGGTTTAATGAAATAATAATTAAATCAGGCTTTAAATGCAAAGCAGCTGCAAACAAGTCTGAGAACTACATTGTGCAACAGGAGAGTAAATCTGGTGCCCCACGTGCCATAGAGAATGTAAAGTTAGTTTTATTTAGAGAGTGTTCAGCACTGTACCAGGATCAGGTACTTCAATGTGATTCAGCATCTCAGATGAGGATGTAGCCAATCAACTCAGCTTCCCATTCATCCCCCAAATTGTTCTATGACTGTTGAAGAAACAAAATTTTCTGGCACCGCCTTTTAGGGTTGATGCAATTTAGTTAGTGATGAAAGGGCTCTGATGGCTTGAAGCACACAAAGAGATTTCATATTGGATGATCAAGACTATGGGTAGTGTGATTTTAACTGTTCCATTGTCTTCCTGCAGTGAATCTGACAGTGCAAGTCACAAAGTGAGTGGTACTGGAGACTGACAAATTTCTGCCCAGAGATTCTGCTTAAGATGCTGACAACAGTGGGCTTGGAAAGGAGCATGCTGAAGGAATAACTTGTAGCTGACTGTAGTTGTGTTCTCCAGGTGTGTACCAAGGGGAGATCTGGACCAAGAGTTTGTTGACTGGAAATGTGATGCTTTACTTCAGTCTGTTTTAGTCTGGGGGGAAAGCTAAATACAATCAGTGGGGCTTTGGGTCAAAATTAGCTCTGCTCTTTTGGGGTTTTGCCACACTTAATTCATGTCACAGGTCATGACAGCCCAGCTGGGACAAGGACAGGGTGCGAACCGCCTCTTTCCTGAGCTCCTGCACAGGCTCTCTGGGCCTTGGGGCTGAATCTAGGAATTGAGAGGGTCACTGTCCTCCCTCCATACAGTTTGGGGTGGATACATGGGGCAGGACTGCAATTGTGTTGTTTCCCCTTGGCAGTGTCATAGCACAGCATTCCCTCTGTTGTGGACATGGTCCAGTGTCCCCTGGGAAGGAGGGGAGGGTTCCATTCCATTCCACTAATTATTAATTCATTCCAAAACCACTATTTCTCCAGTGCATGCCTCTGCCACCCCTGCCCTCTGGGGGAACATGTAGCCCTAGAGGGCTTTTGTAGGGCCATAGATTTGTGCTTTAGGGACAATCTGCACAAAATAATACAAATAATACAAATCACTAAATAGTTTATAGTACAATAGACAATACTAGTCTAGTACAATAGACAATACTAGTACTAGTGTTTCTCTTCATATGCAAATTAAGAAACAGTAGTCATTGCTGTTGTTTTAGAACAATCAAAAGGATACTGGAAAATTAATTTACTTAAAAAGAGTCCTGAAAGAACTATTATTTATATTGTGAATATTCAGTGACTTTTAATTATGAGTGACTGATGTGCCTAGTTTTTGTATTAATTCTAAACAGCAAAACAGCAGGCTTTATATTTTCTTTAAGTCTGTGTCCTGTAGATATTGTTATGGGATAATCGACTTCAGATATTAAAATAAAGCCTCCTAAGACATGCAGAAAATGCAGGGAAAAATCTGACATAATCTGTCTTTGATGCTGAAGGCGGCTCAGCGTCACAGCCCAGTGGTATCTCGGCAGCCTGGAGCTTAGAAGAGCTATTTTAGCTATTCAGTGTTGTACTTGAAGGTCATTTAAACAGCCTGGGTTTAGAATTGTTGGTTTTATTTTGCTGCCTCATCCATCTGATAAGCTGCTACTCAGAAATCTGAGCTCTTCTGCTTAGCCTGTGAAGGCCTGAGTTTATATCTAGCCTTCACTGTATGACTGAATGGCCTAGAAATGAAATTGAATTAAATGAATGAAAATAGGGGGAGATATCATACCATTTGCATGATTAAGCAACATGCCTTTGCATATCACAGTATTTGCAGTTTAATTTCTTGCCAAGGTTTACAGCCGGATTTTTGCAAGGGGCACAACACAGAGTTGGCAACATTTGTAGTTGTAAGAGAAATGAAGCTCACTCAGACAAGCGCAGGAAGGCTTCCCTCACAGCTAGGATGGTGGAATTAATGTCCTCCTTGACATCAAAGCAATTTTCTGATTTTTGAACTGCTTTATTTGTTTATTTGTTCCTAGTTTAGGAAATCTTTTAAGACTTAAATACTCATGGTAAGAAATCTTGGTGTATGGTTGCTTCTAATGGCATTCTTCTTTTCCATCTTTCCATTAAAAATGCCATTAACACAAAAAGTACATTTAGTGGTAGAAATGTATTAGGTGATGCTTTTCTTTGCCCTTCTTTTGGGGGCCAGAAGAGTGGAAAAAAAGAGGAATCTCTAGGATATGAGCACAGTATTCCACTCTGAGACACATCTCAATCTTACTTGCAGAGCCTTGTGAACTTTGCAATTTATTCATGAACACAGGCAGGATCGAAGCTCCAGCTTCTGCATGAGGTCATAGTGTGCAGGATCCTCATTTAAATTCTAGATGTGACTTCTTTCTCTGAGTGTCATTTGCTGTCACCCTGAAAACAGTGGAGCCACTCCTTCAAGACATTTGGCGGGCAGGGAAAGTGCCTATTCTAGTAAGGCACATATATTTATCCACTTGCCTTGGAGAGCTTAAAAGTATTTCAGGGAAGAAATTTTCTTTTAGGATACAGTTGGGGTAGATAAAACTTCATGAGCTCCTGTCAGTCTGCAGAGAGAGACCAACAGTAAAGAGTGAAACAAATCAGTTGAAGTGATAGGCTTTATGACTTGAAATACATTATCTACAGCTAAGGCATAATATTTTTACTTTTTGTAGGCTACTGTGATTAAGGATTTGCTTGGATTTTGATGCTGTCCGTTTAAAATAGGAGAAATTCTTTTCTTCAACTTAATGGGCTAACGTGGCTTAAGAGGAAAAATACTCCTGAGTGTGCCCAGTGGGAACAGAGTAACTTTGTTCTCCATGGAAGGGAGCCTGCACCAAGCTGCACCTCTCCCCCCTGCCCGCTGAGCAGCCGCACCACAGGCCCCCGTCAGCACAAACCCAAAGAGAAAGAAAGCCTTGGCCCTTTTATAAGAAAAGCTTAACTGTTGATGACAGACATAATCAACAAAAAATGGTAAATATGCACTTTGTTTTGGTGGTTATCATTCATGTCTGCAGCATCAGAATTCAAGCTGTTTTATCCATTAATATTCTGTTGTGAAGTTGGCTGTTAAGTCATGTAAGTCACTTAAAGAAAAGCACATCACAGCACAGACATCGGATGTCTGAAATTTTATTCATATTATGACAAAGCAGGCAGCTAAACCTGACAGAGATCTCATTTGTTATAGTTTATTAAAAATAATGTTACTGAGCATGTAACTAGGCTACATATAGTATTTGCCTTTTCTGTCAATGTAGACATGTATGACATGATAACCTGAGGCAAATAGTGTCAGGTTTTACTCTGAAAAGTGACTAATTCTAACCTGGGAAAAGACTACAGAAGTACCCATTGAGAAGCTCAAATGGTGGAGCTTGATACAAAAACTGCTGTTTGTCACTGAAACTGCAGCACTGAATGTTCTGTGCATGGAAATGCACAATGTACCTGCAAGTAATAAGCCTTTAAGATGGTGTTCCCAGATGGCAATATCTCAGCTGTAAGACAATTCCTGAAACCAGGTGAGAGACAAAACACTGAATAAAATTGTCTGTGTGATTGCTATGCATCTGTGCTGTTTCTCTCACATTCCTGTGTTTGAACAAAGTGAAATTCTTTTTGTTTTGGTGTTTGAGGCTCTCTGCTGCGCTGCAGAGGGTTTTGTTGGAACACTGGTAGAGCTCCTCACTGTGTTGGAACACTGGTAGTGCTCCAGACCACTGGTGCTTCTCATCCTGTGGGTCTCCAGATGGGTTGGGTTCCTAACTAATTCACAACTTTCATAATATCAATAATAAGACTTTCAGAGTATAATTATTTCAGAGAGGTTAGGAGGTCAAGTGGGAGATTAAAACTGCTGCTGAAGGAAACTGCTAATAGGACTAGGTAAAAACTTCAGAGCTTCCCTTTTGTCAAAGTGCTCTGACACGCTGAGATGTTCTAAGTTATTATTTTAGTTTTAATTTACATATTAATTTTGGCATTGCCATTGTAACTGAAGTCTCTAAGCAGGTTCTTTGGTTGCAGGTGGTTTGACATTTTAATTTGTCCTCTCAAAGATGCTTGCATGAAGGTTTATAAACTTAACTTTATAAACTTAACTCTGGCTGATGAACTCTTGTGGTTGTGTTGTTCTTTGGGGTTTTTCTGTGGGGGAAAAATATGTCCTTGCTAGTAGTTAAAAAAAACAAAAAAGAGATTGTCACTAACCAACTTAGGTTAAAATGTGTTGGTTCACTTCCATGTGGAAGTTGTAATTTCTTTATTTTATTGTCTTTAGTACAAAAAGTAACTACATTTTAGATAATTTTTTCTTGAATTTGCATGTGTTGGTGTCAGTGTGGTACCTCTGGAAAACTGACATCAAATGCACACTTGATTCTAAGAATGGGTGAGAATGGCTCATCTGATCTTAGAAACAGGTTTGTGATTCCTTTCAGTGAAGCCAGGAGAAAGAGTAGGCTTATGTGTTAAGAAATACCTGTAGGGAGCTGGGGAGTCTTCCAGAGTTGTACAGTAACTACCTTCCTTTGTTCCTGTCACAAAATGATGAAAAATTACAGCACTTGTGGAACACAAGAGGAATTAAAGGACCTCCATATCCACAGTCATTGCTCACTGCCATACAAAATTAAACATGACAGGGCTGGATTACAAAGGAAAACTAAATGAATCTACAAACTGAAAACCTCAAACAAAGAAGCAAGAACCTCAAAACTCTTGAGATGAAGGTGTTTACTGTAGAGTGTCTTAAGAGGGTGTGGCATTTGGTTGTAATTTGCCTTAACTTATCCCTTGTAGACAAAAAAATTGATCAAATTTATTTAGAAAACATGATAGTGGTAGAAATAACATAGGTTTTTTTTGAAAACTCTCAGAAGGTTATACTACTAGAAGAACCACTTTCTGAGGAGTGGTAAGGTCCCTGATACATCCCTGGCACTGCATCTTTTTTATTGTTATGCTTATTATTGCAGTTACAGGCACTCCTGTAATTACCCAGATGTTTTTTATATCAAGTGCTCTACAACCTCAGAATAAAACCTGCACCATTGACTTGAAGAGCTAAAGCCTACAAATAGAGTAGTAGTAACAGGACAGGAGATTCTGGGATAGAGGAGAAGGGAATGCTAGGAGGTACTGACAGAGCATTCTTGAGTAATGCTTTGGATTCACCAGAAAAATTAAAATTACTGATTTTTTTGTTTGTTTGTTTTTGGACATTTGGGAAATTCTGTGGAATGGGCAGAGAACAGTGAAGGCTGGCAATTAGGAGCTGGATGATAAGCTAGTGATGCTTGGTTGGTAAGTAACATGAGAAGGGTTCAGAAGGGCTTTGAAAATGAAGACAAGCAAGTTTAAGCAGTGTGGAAAACAGAACAAGAGGGAGGATATTGCCTTCTGGAAAGGCAGCCTGAAAACTGAAATTTCAGAAGCATTCAGGAGGGATTTGAAATGGGCATGAATCCTGACATCAGTGAGGAAACCAGTAAGGGTCAACTTTAAGTGGAAAAGCTGCATTTTATTGCAGGACAAGTAGGCTGTACGGCAAGATTTGATGACTTGGGAAGAGGTTCAAGGTGAAGATGTGCATTATATAAACACACAATTATCTGAATGTGACTGTGCCCATAGTAATCTGGTGGTCTGGCTATGAAAAGGTAAAAAAAAAAATCTGCTTTTGAAGTTATTGATGCTGAGCTACCAAATGCTTATACACAGATGGCGGTGAACTAGCTCAGATTTTAATTTTCCTAGAAGTCAGCTCTGCTTTAAAGGATCTACTAGTGCATCAGAATATGGAAACAGAGGTTGTTTCCTGGTGGGTATGTGTTGAAGGAAAAGAAAACAGGGTAAGAAAGACATGGAGTTCTTTAGGAATCCACAAAGAAAACTGTGAAGGTTAAAGAGAGATTAGTGGGAAAAGGTCCAAGTCACAGGAGCCATAAGACAAAATGTTTTTAAAAAATCAGGACTCACATGCCAGAATGGTTCCGAATTTTTTTCCGCCTTTTTTTTTTCTTGTGGATAAGATGTAGAGATCTTGTGCAGAGAAAAGAGCAAAACCCAGAGAAACATTAGGAACCATATCAAGTACAATTTTAATTTATCCAGGTCCCGTTAATTCTGTACTTACCAGAATTAGGAGAACTATGGCAGTAAATGCTGAGAGCATATATAAAACCCATGATTGACAGCTTTATTCAATTTAAAAAGTGGAGCTTAAGTAATAGGGTTTTTGTTTGCTTGTTTTAAATAAAACCAAAGCAGAATACCAAAGTAGACAACACCAGAATTAGGTATTCCACTGCAATATGAGTTCATGAATTTAAATTAAAAAGAAAAGGTCTGGCATTTAGAACCTGTCTATTTTCTATCAAAATGTTAACATTTTAGTGTCTTTCAGCATGTATTTCTAGCACTACACTGTATTATTTAAAGTTTCTGAGCACCTTGGTTTTATTACTATCGAATATTGTTGCTCAGAGTTCAGGTCTTAATTAGTGCATGGACATGGAGGAGCAAGTAGGTCAGATAATCAGTATGCTGCTGCCTTAATTCAGTAGATACAAATCTGAACACTGAAGCGAAATAGTGAATCTTTCTTACACACTTTAATACCATTAAAATCTAAGTTAAGGTGTTGCTACACTTGGTATACCAGAGCTGTTTGTCAGTTCTTCACTAAGGCAAGATTCATAGTTAAGTGATCTACAACATAGATAAAGTATCATCATAATGGTTTTAAAGTTGAATCATCAGGCTGAAAACCTGTCTCCAAAAATAGCATGAATCTTCTGAGGGTTGACCTGTGGCTTAGGGGCAACTTTCTATGATTCTCAGCCCATGTTCTCGTGTATTTCCTTCCTCAGCAGTGTTTTAGGGCAGCACAAGACACAGAGATGCTGTTACAGGACAGCACAGCCTCTCTCCTCTGCCACTTCCTACATGAATAGTAAATGGGAAAACACTTGATTTTTATCTCAGTGATGTATATGTTTGTGTTGTTCAGAATGAACTTGGATTCTGTTGGGCATTTTCTTATAAGGTTTGGAAAGCTCTTTCATTCAGATGTGTTTATGTAGCAAGAAATGCCAGAATAGGAATCAGGAATAATACAAACAGCCAAATAAAGGCAAAGAGAGGTAAGTCTGGATTTACTGGAATCCACCAGACTGCTCCTTAGCTGGAGTTACAGTCAAGTATGAATCTGCTATGAGACTTTGGACCTAGTATGTTAATATATTAATCCTGACAATAAATGACTTCATGGATTCATTTGGAAAAAAAAAATGGTTCAAAGATGGAATAAAGCAGTGGTGAATCAGGCTTCTTATCCCTCAGTTATTATGCCAAAGGCAAGGTAGCAAATAAATACTGCTAGTGGTGAGCATTAAGTTTGCTCATTATAAATGCAGAGTCATGTACCAGTCTCCAGTGTGATTTCATCTGGGAACATTGCCATAAGGATTACAAATGGCTTTCAGCCTGAAAATTGGTATGTATTGCCCTAAACTTACAGTGGGGAGTTGGCAATTTATCCTTCAGATAATCATCTTGTGTTAAGTTGAACATCTTAGTGTAATTTTTTGCTACATGATAAACCAGCTCCTATGAATAATTTACTGCAAATGGCAACCCACTTCAGCTCTGAAGTCTTTTTAAAATCTGGTGGCTTTTCAAAGTTTAATAGGAAACTTGGAGCCAAAAATCCTGTCACACTCAAAGTCAGTGGAATTTCAGTGATATTTGCAATGGGAATCATAATTTGACCTTTTAGGGCAAACTTCTTAAGGTCAGAAGTTCTACATGACATCATTGAAAAGGCCAAAGCTGTGCGTTTGTGTCAAAGTAAGCTCATTTACCCTCCCCTGTACTCTACAGCATCATGGGTGGTTGTGCAGATTTGATTTTGAGTAGGTGTTTGAAATATTTCCACTGGGCAGAAAAATGTTGTTTGAATTACCTTGGGTTTCATTTCTCCCATGGTGGATTTAGGTGTGTTCTGCACTGTGCCACTGCAACACAGCATATGAGATGTGAGTCTTGCACCAAAATTATCCTTCCAGCCCTAGAGGAAACCTGCCAAGGAAATCAAGTTGGTGATTTTCAGAAAGAGTAGCAGCACCTTTCAGTTTTTCAGGCCCTGACTGAGTGGCTGATCTGTACCAGTGAGGTCTGTCCCAGCCTTTTTGTCTGGCTCTGTCTGACCAGGCTGGGCCAGAGCTGAAGTACGGGAGGAAATTCTGTGGATGGTGCTTAGCATCATCCACCTGTGTAAAACAGAAGCAACCAAAGCTTGTCACAGATCTTTAACATCAGCAAAGAAGTGTTCTACATGCACGTGCAAGGTTCCATATACATTATCTCAGCTCTAACCCTTTATAAATCACTAACTCTTGTTTTCTGATTTTGAGCCCTCTTGCTCAGCTCTGCTTTGTGCTGTGTTCCCTCCATGCCCCTTGGCACCTGTGTGTGCTGTGCAGGGCTTCTCAGGGAGCAGTATCTGAGCAGAGGATGAACTCTTTGGCAGTGAGAGGGCTGTGCAAGTGATATTTCAAGATTACAGCTGAAAGCAGAATTTGTCTCAGAGGAGATGGGTAGAATAGATGGGCCCTTTGTTCTAAATGTAACAACTGAGATTTAGGGGAGATTATGACTCAAAGCATAAAATTT
Organism: Peucedramus taeniatus; assembly: GCA_013400575.1. Classification (NCBI taxonomy): domain Eukaryota; kingdom Metazoa; phylum Chordata; class Aves; order Passeriformes; family Fringillidae; genus Peucedramus; species Peucedramus taeniatus. Next base: position 148,511 of record WBNO01016595.1, read on the forward strand.
CCTTTTTCTCTTCCCTGCTGATTTGCTACACGAGATTGCATCAGGAGAGAGGGGGGTCCTGGCTTTCAAAAAATGAACAAGGGTATGGCTTGATGCAATGACAAATAAAGGGTGAAGCTGCTTTTCCTTACTTCTGGAGTTGGTTTGAGTAGCACTACTGAATACACCTTTTGTTTTCATTGCAATATTGTAAGCTTTCTTGATAGTCAAGCAAACTTTTAGAAAATGTTATGTTTAGAATATTAAATAGAAAAAATAACATTGAACAAACCAGTTCACCTGAAAAGCAGCTGTGGAGAGCATTTAAACACCTAATTTTCTCTATTAGTTCCTAGTCATTATGATGATTTCCTGAGAATCCTATGCAGCTCTCAACTACCACTCATGTTCTCATCCTTTAGATATCTTTTTTCAGGACAAATAAATGTTTTTCTTCAGAAAAAAAAGATAAATCGTTTAACAAAAATAAGTATGCCTTGACTGAACCTCACACTTTCACCTCATATGAGGATTTTGGGAACCATTTTATTAGTTTTAATTATGTGATATCAATCTCAGTTTGCTTGTCTTAATGTGAAAAGACAGAGAGATTATTGGGTAGAGCAAATGGAAATGAAGTGATGGCTTTAGATAGGACACTTCTAGTAAAATAAACTCAATAACGCTACAGAATAATTTGTCCTTTAATTGGAAGGTGCTAGTTTAGAGATATAAGGATATTTGCAAGCCAAGTTTCTCAGCAGATACTAAAAATACTGGAAACAATTTACAAGAAATACTCACATTTTACAGTCTGGGGAAGATTAGTTATGAAGAGTTTAGTTATGAGGCTGGTCTTTGAGAACACAAAAGAGACTGGAATGGAAGCCTTGTGGCAGACACCTCTGTCATGCTTTGAAGGCAGCCAATGTGCTTCTCTTCAGACCTAGGTAGGAAACCTCTGTTACTTTATTCATTTGCTTGCTGCAAACCTTTGGATTGATAACAGAGGGTTTTGTTTTGAAGAATTTCTTTCCCATTACTTTAGTCCTCTGTGAGCCCCAGGCTTCCAGGGAAAGTTTCCTGAGGTCCCTGGATGCAGCTGGACCTGCAGGGAAAGCAGGCAGCCTGTGGCAGCCTCCAGAGTCAGCTTGTCCCTGTGTGCATGGCACTCATCCACCTGGTGGGAGAGTGCTTGAAGGAGAGGTGGCAGTGCCAAAGGCTCAGGGCGCACGTTGACTCTGAGACTTCATGGATCATAAATCCTGCCCAGGTTTTCACAGTTTCTCACTGACAGTAATACTGAATCCTTGCAGCTTCACTTTTTGAGAAGGTAAGTGCCTTTTGTCAAACCTAACTGATTTCCTGAACAGAAGTGCTCCCTGCCAGGTGCCCAGGAGACATGGTTGTACATCAATGCTGCTATAGTGAAAAAACAAGATGGTAAAGTGCTGTGGCCTAGAACAGACTAACGAAATGTAAGGAGGCTTATTTTGTTACTGATGAAGGGAGTTGTTACCTGGCGCTTTGGTACCAATATTCAAGCAGGATTCTTCCTGTGGAAATTCAGTAGCTCCTCTGGGTGTATGTGTTTGATGGTAATGTAAAAATGTGTGCTTGTTTTGCTAAGGAACTTGGAATTAATGCAGTAAATCAGCATACAGCAAGTGTCTTGACTTCAGTGGAACTAACTAAATTTTTGTCTGAGGTCTAGTCCTTTGAGCAAGCACTGCTGTGGCATTTGCTTTGTAGCTCAAATGAAAAGTCCAAGTTCTAAATAGAATTTTCAAAGTTACCCCAACAACTTAGCAGTTCATATTTACTGTTCAGTCATTTGGACTTCCAGACAGTACTGGAGTGGTTGTTCAACAAATCACTGCCCTGAATTACTGCAGAATTTCTGTCTGGTTGTATTGGTTGATGGTGATGTTTGCAGTATTGTAGAACAAATGTGCTGGTGAAATGCGTTTCACCTGTATCTCTTCAAGTGTTTTAAACAAGAGTGCCTCAATTGTCCATTTTATGCTGAAGTGCACTGCAAAACAGCTTGTGTTCTTGTTGATGCTTGTTAAAAGCATCCTCCTAAAGAAGGAGAATGTATTTAACAGCTTGTTTAAATCACAAGTGCAAGCTGTGTGTTTATACGGCTACAGGATGTTAAAGCATGAGCATGGTTTTAATCTGTAGGGCCGTACTTTACCTGAAGGTCAACTTAAAATATGTTCAATAAAAAGGCATAGTGTGCATAGCTAACATGTAGATTTTGAGAGGGTAATTCAGTTCGTGTAACTCAGATAATCTCCTACAGCCTGCTCCAGACAACTAATTTGTGTACCATCCTTAAACAAGAAATCCCAAACAAACAAACAAACAAACAAAAAAAAGAAAAAAAAAAAAAGAAAACCCAAAACAAAAATCTCAAAATGCATTTTGGAAAATGCAAGTAAGCAAATAGAAACAGGAAGGTGTTGTATGAAAGCAATTAAAGTTTTTTTAATATATTAAAATGTTTAAAGGGAAGCTTTACCATGGTTTCATGTTTAGTAGCTTTAGGTTTCAGACTAGAACAGTAATCAGTAATAGTTAATTTTCTTTTGCCAAATGGATCTCCTCCCTTCATTGCAACAGGGTTATTATTGTGTTCTCTCAATGCAGGGACTGTTAATTCTCAGGGTGGGGGAGAGGAACCAGGGACTGTTGGTAGGTTTTAAGAAAAGTTTTCCGGCCAAGTGCAACACAAACCAGTACCTTGCTGTTGGCTAGCATGCTGCTCAAATTGAATTTTTAGAGGTTGTGTGTTTTTGATTTGATTCCTCCAGTAGAAAAACACAGCAGCCAAGCTGAAAGGTTGTGCAACGTTTTGAATTCTGAAGTGAAATAAGAAATAGATTTATTGTATAAGTGACTAAAGTGTTTGTAATGATACATAGAACAGTTAAATATTGTCCACATTACTGGATGAACAAAGCAACATCTTGGTTGAGCCTTGCTGGACAGGCTGCCACCCTACCACGTTCTGTTTCAGTTTGAGCTTATTCTTACATGCCACTTACTGAAAGGTGCCTTTCCCAACACTAGGTGAGAATTCAGGATTTCTCTTTTTCTAATTGAAAACACAATGAAAAACAAAGTTATATTAGCAGGTAGGCTCTCTTAATTAGCAACCTGCTAATTAAATCTGTGTTTGATTGTTCTGCTTCTGAACAGTTTTGCCAAGACGACGAATTGAGTAGTTCCTCCAGCCAGAGCCATCATTCTGCTTCTGTCCAGAAGGAGGCTCAGGCTGAACCATTGCTGCATTGACACCAGAAGAAGCTGGTGGAGCTGCAGTATGAACTGGGTTTGCCCTGTCCATCCAGAAAGTGAAATGATTACCCGCAGCCTCCGGCCATGCTGCAAAAGTATCATTAAGAAAATAAAATGCAAACCCCCTTTATTTTCTTGTATCATGTTGTCTGTAGTGACAACGGGCTGAAATGAAATATCCCTTCCTATTAGTTAAAAATTTAAATAACTGACAATTTCCCTTTATGTTTTCTAGTAGTAATTTCAGGTAAGAGGTAAAGGAGCTGCAACAAAAAGTTCCTCTGTAGGGTGTCCTAACAATCCCCTTTTAAGATCATCTTGATCTTATAGCCTTGCTCTGTCACTACCTCAGTCTCTCCAAAAAAAAATTTGTCTAAATCGATCACGTACATACCTAAAACAGTTGCTCTTGGCCTGTCTAGAAAGTGCATTCTAAATGTTTATTGGTTTTCTAAGGTATCAGTTTTGTTTGCAGAAATGTTAATAACCTGAGTTGTGGATGCAGTATGATCTTGTTATAGTTCTTACAGTTTATTTCAATCCTTACTTCAATCATAACCATCCATTCTGGAAATCTACTCTGCCAGGTCCTTTTATTACCCTACTTTCCTCCTGTAGGGCATGATGTAACTTCAGCTTTTCCCTGTTCAACCTCTTAAAACTTTCACTCACCTCACTTCAGCCAGCTTAGGCTCGTCATCATTTCTGTGGAGTGAAAACAATGAAACTTCATTAAGGGGGCAAAACCTTGGATTAGGCTAAACCATTAATGGTAACTTAACTTTATTGCAGCTCTGCCAACTTACACCTGCCCTGGCAGTATTACAGGAGGGTAAAGAGGGGATGCAGTTTTGCCCAAAACACCACCATTTGTTGCGATTGCAGTCAATCCATGCATTGACTGCTTCCAGCATTTTATTTATTTATTTATTTATTTATTACATTAAGCTCCAAAATCTTTTGTCAGGCCTGGCTTGTTCTGCTTTTCTGCTTTCTGTCCTATTTTACCAGACTTTTCACAAATGAGAACACTTATACATAAAACAATTTACAACATCAACAATGAACAGATACCAGGAAATTCTGGGCACCAAAAAGATTCCCATACACACCCAGCATAATTTCCAGTTTCCCTTTTGTTACAGACAAACAGAATAGCTACAGTAAATGACAGGAGCATTATTTGGTGCTTCTGTCCACTCTTGTCTGTTGTGACTCAGCCACCGAGTTATCAAAGGCTTAACACCTACATAGTGATGTTTCCATTTCATCATTCTCATGGTCATTCCAAGAAAAAGGTCTGATTTTTAGCAAAATAAATTCTATTTTTGAGTCACAAACAGGCAATCCTGGCATAGTCCTGTGTTACCTTCCTGGGCTTATATGCAACCTGCCAATTGGAAAGAGGACATATCCCCTCCATCCTTCCCCTTCTTTTTCCTTCTTCTAGAGAAACCTTCCACATATCTTGGTAGTCAAATAGAGTAGAAAGAATTTGTATAACATAATAAACTCATGTCTTTGGTCCCAGGTGTAATCCCTGAGGCCTTTGAGGGCCCTTCTTTGCTAGAAATACAGAACTTCCAGCGTCTGTCCCTTTTCCTTGTCTCTTGTATCTGTGTGTATTGACATATAAAAAGTAAAATGAGAAGAAATGCCTTGAAACAGGGCCATTCTGTTCTCTCTCCTGCCTGAATCTGTCACCAGTTGCTAATAACTTTTTTTTTTGGTATATAATAGCTGCTTCAAGTGAAGGTTTTAGCATTTGTTTGTAGAAAATCTTCATTTATCTTTCTATCTGTCCTATAAAAGACTGAGATGCTCTGAACTCCTGTGCTGCTGTTCTCTTTTTTTACTTCTTTTTTTACCGCTCCAGTGAGGTGTTATCCTCAGAGGAAATAGTCAAATCAGAGCTGATGGCCATATTCAAGCCAGTCCCAGGGTGTCTTTGAAGAAACTCAGTACGACCATAGAAAACAGAAGTAAAATGTCACATGATGAGACAATAATCAGTTGTATTTGCATATTTCCTCTTAAATACTTAACCAGTATTTAAGCAATTAATTGTTAATTTAGACCACTTTTAAAATGTTGTGTTGCTTCCTGCATGAAAGGAAATATTTTAAAAACCACTGTGGGGTCAGCCATATTTATCTTTGCCATTAGCTTTTGGGTAAAAGTGCTGCTTCTGTGTAGAGGCCACAAATCCTGTTTGTGCTTCCTGTTGCAGAATGTTTATTACACAAGCAGTCAGCAGCTCCACGTGGGTGTTCTGAGCCCCACGATCGACGATGATGACAACAGATGCCTGGTGGATGTGAACAGCAGGCCCAGGCTCATTGAATGCAATTATGCCAAAGCCAAGAGAATGAAGCTTTACTGGCAATTTACTCAGGTAATTCTTACCCAGCAGCCATTTCAGAAAGTTTTAAAGCTCTGTTTCTGTGTTGAAGTGTGAATAATCTGTTTACTAACAGAACAGAATCAGGTTTATCCTTGCTTTCTTTGCACAGAGCCAGGAAGCTGGTGCTTAGTTTTGATCCCCATGTCAGCTACCTCGGTAGGGTACAAAACTTGTATTATATTTTCTGAGTTCACCATGAATAACTTGTTTCTAAGGCAGAGTACTGTTATGGGGGGGGCACAGGGGAGGGGGAAGGTTATTTCAGTGGAGTCAAATGCAAAATAACCTAAAGGAACAGAAATCTGTTTTTTTTTTAGAAGTAGCAACTCAGAAATGTTGGTAGTAGATCACTGGTGATAGCAGCCTCATATAACAGCCTCATAATGAGCTAGTTCTGCAGTTTCTTTTTTAAAAAGGCTCATGCTTTTACATGAGTGTGAGAGATGCAGAAAGAGGCTCAAGGAAAGGCTGAGAGGTGCTTTCATAGTGATGAGAATACTGGTAGGACACTAAGGCCAGGCCTGGTGTCTACATTCATAACTGATTTAGAAACATAAGGGAGAGTAAAGAAGCCACAAAAGTTCTGGGGCTAGAAGAGGTGCTCTGCCACATAACACTTAGGGAGATCACTCTGGTTTAGCTGAGAGGAAGTGGCAGGGTGACTCAAGGCATCTCAGTGTTTCCACAGAGGGGTGTAGGTTACCCTGAAGACAAAACAGGTTCCAATAGTTGGAGGCCAAAGACAGTCAAATTCTGTTTTTCAAAGCAAGATGAGTTTTTCCTAAGATAAGTTTAACACAGTGGAACTTTGCCAGGTGCTGGCACGTTGGTGACTCAATGAAATGAAATTACATTACTTTCTAAAACACATGCATGATGTAGCTTCTGGGGCTAGTGTGAGTTTGCCTTGTATCACAGTTGCTCCTCTGCAGTTTTGAGTCAACAAATCCAGTTGGGTACTCCAGCCCACAAGCTGAGGCTCACCATTAAAAGCAGGTTTTTTTCCCCTGCCTTTAATTTTTCTGTAAAGTCCTTGTGGGTTTGCAAATATATTTTCTGTCAACTCAATAATTTCTTTAGTAGCCATTATCCATATACTTTAGGACCTTTTAAATACAATTAGTGTCAATCTTGGTGTAGACAGCATCTGGACACTAATCAGTAAAGCATAGTATTAGCTTATTTTGTATTTATACTTGAAAGTCATCTATGTCTTTAAGAGGTAACTCTCGAGCAACAGATCTTAAATCCCTAAATTGGCCACTCAAGGGTAAAGTTTTAATTATATCTTCTCACACATTTTAACACTAGTCTTTTCATGAGGGGAGCCTCAGTTGTCCATCTCTGCACTTGATATTTTTTTTTACCATTTCTAAAAAGTGTAATTAAATTTGAAGAGTATTTCAGTAACATTTCAGCATGGTCCACCTATCCAGTGATTGCACTGTATACCCCAAAGTTTTGGTGACAATTAGTGGTTACTACTCCAGGATACTGCTGCTATTTCATAATACTGATTCTGTTAGATCTTACTTTGGGGGTCGGGGGGCAGCAGTAGAAGGCCTTGATAATTTAGCTATTAAAATCTTTAAAATGGGATTTAGCAGTATTAGGATTGTTGCAATTCCATGTTCCAGCTACAATCTCTTAATGAAGGTGCAGCACTGGTAAAGTTGACTCTATGGCCTCTCTCTTCCTTGTGCAAAGGAACATCTCCCTGAGAGAAGTGAAAGCTAATTAGTTGTTTCTTCATGATAAATTAAGATGCAAATGAAATTATTAAAAGTTTTCTGTTCAAAAAGGATTTTGCTAATATCCAATACAATTAAAATGTCATTATTGCTCAATGGGGTAAGTTCTGTAAGGTAGAAGAAAGTTAATGAACGTAATCAGGGCTTGCCAAGATCAACTGATGAACTTCATTTGAAGTGCACCCATTTAGTCTGGTGAAAAGATGTATTTGTGTGACTGTCTTCAAAGTGTTCTCTAAAAATACACTTTTTATTACTTTTTTAAAGCTCTGGTATTATCTTTTCCATATGTGCAGTGAGCAGATATGTGAGTATCATATTGATGCTTATGTTGTCTTGAAATTTGGGAACTATTAATTAAAATGTAGATGCCAGTTGTAGCCTTTTGTAGCACTTTCCTTTAGCTGCAGCTATGCTTTGACTTCACTGGGTTTTTGAGCCATTCCTTGAGAATGTGTGATGGTATAGGTAAGTAAAAATGCAGCAGAGCGAGTGGGGAAGAGAACAGGAAACAGACTGACCTCCCAGAGTAGGATAAACCAATTGAACTAGATTTCCCTGACCAGCACAAAAATCTGTATTTTCCCAGCTTTACAGACGTCTATGGTAAATTAGTTTGAATGAGGAAACACTATAATCTGAGAGGCCCCACAATAGTCTGTAGTGGGACATGACAGCAGTCTGGTTACAGATAGAAAACTGTACCGCTTTTTTTAAAAAAAAAAATCCTTCAGGTAACACTTTCCTCCTCCATTGTACTGTGTAATGATGAGTGAATTCCACAGGATAAGTCTCCTTGCTTCTGTAGATTCATTAAAGAACTATTTAATTAAGTCACATCTTTTAGGTCAGAAGTGTGTGTATACACATATGTATATGCTGGTGCATGTATATCAAACTTATTTTTTTATCTTTTACTTTGGTTTTAAAATTTTAAATTACCTGGCTATCTTCAGTTGCAGGCAGTTGGAGTTAAGCAGCCAGATGTCCACTGCTACTTTGTGGACAAAATAGTGGTTTGATGGGCAGGCACTTGGAGGGAATCACTACCTCTGGTATCTTTGTCCTGTACAGAAACTTGCATTGAGCATTCAAAGCTTGTAGTATGTTTTTGTATAATCAGGATCTATCTGAGCACATTTCCATACTCCACAGTTTTGTACAGCTGCCAAATGCAATGAGACCCAATAAAATTTAGGCTTTGGTGGCATTCTTGCTTCCAAAGCTTCTTCAAGTGTTTATAACAGTAATTATGTCAAATTATGTAAATTAGCCCAGAAAAGAGTCCCATCAACTGGGTGGCGTTCAAGAATTTTATTGTTCAGGCTGTTTGTCAAGTCTTCTCTTAGGGAAATGTTTGTTTTGGAAATACTTTTATGCTGTAATGTTTTGTAGGTGTTTGACAGCTCACCTAGTTCAGTCTGTATCACCGCTTTTTCATTTAATCAGAACAAAGTTAGAGCTTTTAGCAAAAAAAACCTAGTAAGTGATCAGAAATCAGACAAGGCAGAGAAGATAGAGACAAGAATTACATGGTAGAAAAAGGTCAGAATTTTAGTAAAATATTATTTGAAACGTGGTCTCAAGGAAGCTGTTTTGGCATCATGAAGCATGAGGAAAGCAAAAGCTCAGGCTGTGAGCTGGGTTTGTGAGGAGCAGGTGCAGACACTGGAACTGAGTGCTGGCACAAAGCACCAGCTCAGCAGCATTTGTCACTGTCCCCATGCTCAGTGAAGCTGCTGAGGCTGGTGCAGTCATGGTGCTACAGGGTCTGGTAAATGTCAGAGAAGGGGCTACCAGCTGTGGGAAATGAAGGCCAGAGCACCTAGGCAGGTAAGGCCTCAGGACATCTGTTGGTAGAGACTGCTTTTGGCCATCATATCAGTTCTCTGATACAATTAGGTTTGTTGATGTTCTGAAGAAGCAGGACATTCTCAGTGCTGCAGTCAGGTTTTTTAGAGGACAAATCCCAAATTGGTGGGATTTTAAGAAGTCTCTCAGTCTCCAATCTGATTTTGGAGGTTTATTGCTGAAGCAGAGTCAGTTGCCTGCCCTACAAATGAAATTTGTCTCTACGAACCCCACCTGGGTGGCAGCAGATCAGTTAGAAAGTTCCCTTTCCTCGTCAGGGCTCCTCCAGAGGCATAGCAAAGGCAAAAGGAGGAAGTTTTTCTGTAATTACTCTTTATCTTGAGCTATCTTCCTGTTTCTGTTTAGTTGGACAAGGGTGTGACTATTCCATTCTGACCAGACAAGCCACGCTCTCACTTTTTGCTGTTGTGAGAAATGCAACAGGAGAGAGCTCTGTGTAAAAAGAAGCAAAAGAAAGGACACCAGGCTGAGGTAGAAATTTGGGATTAATAATTTACAGCTGTTTCATACTTAGTTAATTTAAGTAATTCAGCTTCCAGTGTGGTTGCCATAGAAAGGTAGGGAGAATCTGCGTCTATAGAGATGGATGCACCACATCCTTCGTGGGAGGGAGAAGATGTGCAGGCCCTGCTCTCAGCACCATCCTGTTCCCATATCTTCTGATTACACTGCTTGTGCATGGTGTGAAGAATTGTGATTCTAGTCACTGCTGAAGGTTTCCACAGGATGACTTCCCATTCATAAATGTTTGGAGGGAGTGATTTATGCTATGGCCAGAAACTGTAAATAAAATTTGTTGCTGACAGCTGTAGTTACAATATGTATTTCCTAAATATCATATTAGGAATTGCTTGAGAAGGAAAAGGGAAGACAGACAAGCATATTAATTACTGAGTTGTTACAGGTATTCCTCAGATAAATATGATGATTTAGATCTTATTTAAATAGGTATTAGGTGATAGAGATAAGGAGATCTTCTGTTTAGCTGTATAAAGAAAGAAGAGACCTTAAAATTACTGAATTTACATCTTGTTCCTCCTGAAGACTTTTGCCTTTAAATTACTCTTACCCACCTTTATCTAATGAAAATAAAGGTTGTGTAGTGCTATGTTACCCACTGCCACAGCCCAGAGAAGTACGGGAATGCAGCTGCATAGCAAGATTAAACTGGTGGGCTGGGAAACAAGCAGAGAATCTCTGTAGCAATTTCAGATGCCCCTGTGCTGAGGACACAGAGTGCAGAAGCAGAGCCCAATATACATTATACAGCAGCCTAATTCTAATGTCCACTCCTGTTTTCATCCCATCCATTAGCCAAGGATATCAGCGATGTCCTAAAAAGAGGGATTCATCTCAGTAGAGCTCTGTGTGTCTGAGGGAACAGTGGCCCCCATCCACTTTATCAGATTCTTCCATTATGAGAGCCACTGTGTTTGCCATATGATGGCAAAGCAGCATCAATGATTTATCAAGAGTTTGGATTTATGTGGTGTTTCTAACCACAAAGGATGCAAATACTTTCAGTATGTCTCTGTAGTTTAAGACATGCTGTACTGCTGTGGAACTGTGTAATTAGGCAGTGCTGTTTGCCTGGCAGCTCAGAACAGAAAGGGATAGTGATCCTGTTAAAAGAGATACAGACTTTGATCCTGCAGGAGAAATATAAAGAAAAACAGAACCTAATTATTCAATTAAATGAGCCAACAGACTAGGCTAAGCCCTATATTTTTAGTGAGGCAATCTTATTTTTAAGTGTTGCCAAGTGTGGAGTATTGAACCTCAGACATAAAAGAGCACTTCCACAAATCCCATGGCTCAGTGTTGGTGTAGGAGTCCAGTACATCAGCAGCATTTCTATATTTAAGTATTCTTTGTCCATTTTTTGATCAATTATTACCCCAGCTTGCCTGTGCTTAATATTTGAGCTAACTGGATAACTACACAAGCTGGAGGATGAGGAAGCTGCACCATTGTTCTGCTTAGACATGAGAAAACAATAGTTAATGTTTCAATTTGCATTTTTCTCTAGTAAATTGGTCCCTAAAATATGTGTAACTTAATATTCTAATCATATTTTAATATGACAATAATAATTTTTAAAGTGTATTAAAATATTCATTTTTTTATTCACCATGTATTATGTCTTACTATAAGCCTATAAACATTATAGTATCATTTATGCAGAATGGAATGGAGAAGTACAGAAATCTAAATGCATATAGGCTTTCTCCATTTTGAATACTTGACTGCAACTTAAATACAAAAATGTATATGGAAAGAACATGCACAAAAATATTGAATAGAAATATTACTGTACAATATTGTGTTTTAACAACTGATGTTAGATTTGCTTGGCAGTTATTGCTAACTGATGCTAAATTTACTTGTTAATCATTGCCATAGCTAGTGGTAACCAAAATTTCATTGTATCAGTTTTGTTTTCTATTAAATTTCTATTTAGTAGTAATTTTCTAGCAAAAAGTTTTAATTTTTGCAATTCGGTGTAGAACTTGCCAGCTAGAAAGTTGGTGTGCAATACAGCAGTAAAACAAGCTTTTAGTGGGTGCATTTCAAATCTTTTCTAGCATATCACATTATGCAGTATTTACTCTCCTGAGAGCTACATTTAAGCTCCAAAGACACTTGTGCTGAATTAATTTAGAAGAAAGCTAACGCATACCCATGTTTTTCCTTCAAAACAGATACCCTATTTGCATATTTTAGCATCTAATTTTAAATGCCACATTTATTTACAAAGAAATTATTTGTTCGAGTTGCACATGATCCTTCCTTATTTCAGCTGCCCAGATAGGCTGCATCCAACAATTGTAGATGACAGCTGCTGCCAAGGCACTGCATGGCATTGTCATGTCAGGCATGCAAAGCAACGACCAAATCCAGTATGTCTCCTACAACTTGAGTGATAACCAGCATTGCCAAGTGAAGGGCCTGAGTTTCAGGAGATGTGAACTCTGCTTTTGGCTCCTCCTTTGCCTTACCTCACCAGTCTCTGCTTGGGTTCTGCACTCCCCAGCTGTGGGAGGGATGGAAGGAGTTTTGCTATTACTATTTCTAAATTCCCAGCTGAGAACAAAACTCTGCCCCTATCAAGTCAGTAAAAGTTGCATCTTTAATCACAATGGAGACAAAGGCAGTAGGTATGTAAGCAAGATTTGGCTACCAAGTAATCATCTACAGTCTGAGATAAGAAGATGAGAAAACCATTCCCTTGGAAATCAGATAAATCAGGATGAAAAACTTGACAAGAAGAGTGATTGTTATTCAGTGAAATGATCAGGCCATCAAGCCTGGTATCCTGAAACCAAGAGTGGTGACACTCAGTATATCAGACAAAAAAACCAGATTATTTTCATTACTGTCTGAGTAAACTGCACAAGGTTTGTGCTGCAGCAGCAAGGACATTACTTTCCCAATATCAGTTATAATCAGATTTTTGTGGTTAGCAGGGAAAAAGCCATTTTCAATAACTAGACACTATGATTAGAGTCCCAAGGAGCCCAGCCTAAATTCCCATGTTAGAATATGCAGATCACTTGAAATACTGGTGCAAATTCATTTCCTAATTTTCTTCACTTTACACTCATTTCTTAGGCCCTAAAGACTGGTTTAATCATAAGCATATAATGATAATGCAAGTAGTTCAGTTTCTGGGTTAAAATGCATTAAGCCTCCTTCTTATGGAGCACTTAGATTAGAGAACTTTAACTAAATACAACACACACACAAAAGAACTAAAATTTCTAAGGAAATTTTTGTTTTCCAAGGGAGTTATTTCTCACAAATAATGTCATCTAAACCCCATAAACCTTGGGAAACCTGTTAACATGTCTGGGAAAAATATAAAAATCTTGGGTTTCCTAGTTGTGGTGAAAGGAGTTTCCCATTTATCTGGCTGAAGAAGAGTAACTGGCTATAACCTATGCTAAGGCTGGTAAATAGCAATGTGAAGTTGTGTTCTTCACATCATGCACTATGTTAGAACAATATTTTCATCCATAGAGAGAAAAAGAGAAAGAATAAGGCAGTGAGGTGCTCCTAGGCATGTGCTACAGCTGCAAGATGTGAATGTGTATAGGTTTGGACCCCTCACTATCAGCAAGACATTGAATGAAATGTGTCCAGAGAAGGGCAACAGAACTGATGACAGGTCTGGAGCATGGGGCTGAGAGAGATGGGGCTGTTTAGTCAGGAGAAAAAGAGGCTCCTGGGGGCCTCATTGCTCTGTGTGAAAGGAGATTGTAGCCAGGTGAGTGTTGGTCTCTTTTCTCAATGATAGGATGAGAGGAAATGGCCTCGAGTTGTGCCAGGGGAGGTTTAGATTGGATATCAGGAAAAATTTCTTCACTGGAAGGGTTGTCAAGCAGGGGAATAGGCTGCCCAGAAAAGTGGTGCAGTCCCGATTCCTGGAGATGTTTAAAAGACACATAGAAGTGGCACTTAGGGACATGTTTTGGTTTGGTTATGTAACTGATAGTGTTGAATTAATGGTTGAATTCAATGATCTAAAAGGTCTTTTGCCACCAAAACACTTCTGTAATTCTATGTACCACAGTGATGTTACTTCAAAACCAAACAGGAAGGCAAAACCTAGGAATACACAATTTGCTGCATCACAGATCACAAAATTAATTAACTGGATTAATTACCTCATCCAGAAGACTGCCCCAGGCAATGGTCAGTGCTTGCTGTTTCACAGAAATGAGCTCTGTTGTGAGCCAGCACTTCATTGTAAGTCCAGGAGGAGGATTCTCCTTCTTGACCCCTGATTTGCTCTCTTTGAGAAGATTGAGGCTTGATATGTCTGAATGATCATCTCAGCATGTCTCAAAAGAGTTATCAGCACTCCTAAAATTAACTCAGCCCATCAAAAACATCTAGTCAGTCACTGAACATTGAGGTTCGAGACAATGAATTCAACAGGTTTCCTATACTCTCATAAATCACCATAAGTTGTTGCAAATTTTTAATCTAACACTCCTTTTTCCTTAGAAACTTTGTTTACCAGTTCCTCACTGCTATTCACAGGTGTGCATACTTTTGAACACTAAAAGCAGGTCCCACTAATTTTCATTCCTCTACTAAGCAAAGTCCTGTTTTTATTTTATGTTACTGTATTTTGGTAATTCCCCACCATCTGAATAGTCCATCACACTTCAAAACATCTTTGTTGCCTCTCTCTGTCTTACACTTTAAACATCTTGAAGCAAGCCTAGATCACAGCAGATGAATCAAGCCTGAATTGTTTGCAGAAATAATTTATATGTAATCTCAGAATGAAGTAGGTAACTTTTCTGAGCTTTTCACAGTATTAAAACAAACAAAGCAAATGTCTCCAGCACTCCTGTCTTTTTTTTGGTTGTCTCAAGATATTGTTTCACTACACAAGCAGCTGTTGCATGGCACAATCAAAGAAAAGAAAGATTGTAAAGAATTCTGGGTTTTAGTTAGAGAAAAATCACCCTGCAGAAAATATTGGATGAAGCATTAACTTTGGATATTTTTTAATAGGTCAAGTCTCACACAAGACTCCAGGGGTGTTTAAAGCAGGATTTGCCTACTGGAGGGAGTATGAAATGTAGCAGTTGCTGCTAGTAGTTGTTGCTGTGAACTGACATAGTTTAGAAACACATCTTAAGTTCTAATTTAGTAATTGAGAATCAAAGTTGGAGCAATAAGTAGTCAGTGAGCACTGAATGTGGTGGGTTCTGCATATGAAGTTTTCTGAATGCTACCAAGTAGGACAAACATGCAGATCAGGGCGAAGGAAGACAGGAGAGAAAAGTGTGAGCATCATCCCCTTTTAGCGGTGAGGGAAATAAAATCAAATATCAATCTGTGAATCATCCCTCACCAACATGCATCTCTGCAGCTTACTCCTTTAAGTTCCCAAAAAGGCAATTATCTCTGAGTGACCTGTCCCATTACTGGTTACTCAGGACAGCTGTGGTCAGAAAAACCAATCACATCATCCTCAACTGCAGAGCATCAAGCCAGTTCTTCCATTTCCACAAATGACTTGCTAGGTAATCCTGGCTTTCATCCAGATAATCATCTGGGTTTGCTGCCAAATAAAAACTAAACAATGCATTCAGCTGTAAATTCTGCATTTTAGCCATAATTATCAGGGCTATGTATGGATAAAGGATTCCCTTTTTAATCTGCTTTCCACACTACCGCAGCCACCCCCCACCCCCGAGACAGTGTTCAGTAATTAATTACAAAAATCACATAATACACCTAGAATAGTTGTTTCTGCATGTTTTTCTGGCATGTCAGGAAGATTTCCTGGCTGCTGCTGATAGAGTAATAACTCATGTTTACTTTCTGAAAAATATCCATCTGGCTAATGTATTCTTCTCCAAAACTTCTGTTTTCATAGTCTTATCCCAGTTTTCTGTAGTAAAAGACATTTCCAGCTATCATATCCTGAAGAACCTCTTGGTATTTCAGTGAAGGCTTGAATTTAATTATTTTCAAGTTAATATTTTCCTAATCTTGCTATTAACAGGAATGCAATCTGTTATAAATCTGTGATAATTTTTTATATATGTGGAGAAATGTAATAGGTATAGATCCGTATGTTGCATTTGCAATTTTTTTGCTGCATCTGTGTAATTTCTTTTCTATTCCAGTTACATTCTCTGTATGAAACTGCATTTCCTTGTACCAGGTTTAATTGCTATTATTTTAATACCTTAATTAACAGTATAGTGTATTTCTACATCCTGGAGAGAGTAAGCAAATCAGACCATCCAATCTAGAGTAAACAAAACAGAAAATGATTGCACAGACCTCCAGTTACTAAAACTTGCTCTGGACATACAGATGAGGCTGCTGCATTTGATTTGTCACAGCTGCAGTATTAAAAATTTGGTGCAGCATTATGAATATTTGGCATTTAGGATCGTATAAAACCTGAACACTCAGATGGCTTAGGAGAGGAATGAGACAAAAGTGTCATGTAGACATTAAAGTGGTATAACTGTTGAATGATGTGTCTAATCCCACTGTCAGAGGATGTTTCATAGTATTTACACACTGAGTACCAGCAAGTGGATGTGAGTGGGTGGCTTGGGTGGCTACTGGACAATGGAACTTGGAAGCAGAAGGAGGGAAAAAATTTGCTTTTTCCATAAGAAATGGCTTGGCTGATCCCTATTATAACACCAGTTTACATTGTACATAGTAATTAGTTTTGTTTAGTATTGGAAAAATAAATTTAGATTTTAAATGAGTCTTGTAAAAATTCTCATTTGCTTATCTACCCTGTAAATAAAGATCCAAATAGCTGAACAGATAACAATATATTTGTAATATATAAACCTGCTGTACAATAATACTTCATATACATAAAAGCAGGTAAATGCACCTTATTTTCACAGTACTCATATAAAATATATGAGGAAGCATGTCTTAGAGTAATAGCAGCTATTAATATACTTCAGTGAGAAATATTTCAATTAAAATAGTTCAAATTAATTGATGAAAGATTTGAACAGCAAAGATATGTTATAAAGCCTGCTTTACTTACAGCACACCTGTTAGACAAAGAGTTGGAAAGTTTGTCATACTTCTTTGGATTCAAGAAGTTAATTAGTTACCTCTATATTATATATGTCTATATCCTTTATACAGCTAAGAAGCAGAAAATCTAAACTGAAAAACACCATCCAATATTTCCAAGAAACGGGCAATACTGAAAATGTATAAATTAGTGGATGGGATAAATTATTCCCTTCTTCCTATGAACATTTTCTTATTGCTTCAACATCCATACAGAAGTGAATCACACAGAGGAAAAAAATGCCTTTTATATTTTGAGTAGTTTTCTTTAGGATTAAATTTGGTGTACTAACAGTCACTGAAAATTTACCCCAGTATTCTGGGGAAGTGCATGAGGAGATCAAGCTCTCTGTTTGGAGTGGAGATTGTCTCATACGCCTCACCATAATTCTTTGATTCAAATGATTCAAAGCAACAGCAAAGATTAGAGTTTCTGCCTCAAAGGCAGAGCGAACATGTAAATATTTGAGGTCATTGATTGAGGTCCAAATAGAAAATTAATAGACTAGAGAATACAACAATCTATACAGTGTATGTGATAGGAGTCTGGATATACTTATTAACCTTTTAAGACCTTTTTCTAAAATATCCCTGTTTAGGCAAGCATGTTTTTTCTCTTTCGGGTAGAATAACATGAACTTTAATATGATGAGCAAAAAGTAGGTTTAAACTCTGAAAGGAAGTGTTCACTTTAGGGAAACTCCTTAAAAATGGCCATCAGTCTGATTTTCAGTAATGCTGACAACCTCCAGCACTGATTTAACATCCCTCCTCTCTACAAGTGACCTGGTCTTATAAAGTGATCAGGTTTGGTAACTGTGCATCCACCACCCCCAGTAAACCAAAAAAAATCCCATAGAACAGCTTAGTAAAAACTGTCTAATTACTTTGCATAACTTGGTACTGCAAGGGTTTGCAGGCGCATCAGATGGTGTTCTTAAGTGCCATATTATTGGATAAATTCTGCTTTAGTGAAAGACCAGGAAGGAAACCTCTTACATACAATAGAAATGCAGAAAGTGCAGTAACTCTAAAGGATGTCAAAAGCATTGCTTTCCTCTCTGTCTACCAGGAGGTTGACTTGAGACAGTGTTAACATTAAAAGTACACTTACGAAGCACTCAGTTTTCTGTGTCTGAGTACCAGCAGGAGCTGAGAACATTTGTGCTTCTCACAGGAATAGCTTCAATTTGCTTTGCAAAAACTACGCAATTTTCAGTCAAACTTGTTAGTGCTGACACATTTGGTCTATTTTTTACAGAATAGTTGACCTGGATGCTTATTTATCTTCTTGAGACTTCTACTGCCATTGAACTGCCTCTCATAATCAGTGATCTTAATCCTAATTCTGTTCAATTGTGCAGAATTCCTCTTGAAACTTGTCTCAGCCTACAGAATTAGGTTTAATGTTTCATGACTAAAGACATAACTCTAGGCTATCAATTTTTGCCTTTAAATTAGAAAGTAGAGATCTGGCCTAGAATGGGGAAAGGAACCCAGATGGGCAACTCATCTTTCACTGAGCCTGCAGTGTAGTGACCAATAAACCCTTTTGCCAAGCATGCAGTAAATCCAATTATGAGAGTTTTATACAAGTTTGGATAACTGTTTACTATAAAAAAAAAAGCAAAAAATAATTAACTTAAAGGACACCTTTGCCTGCATTTGGCTTTAGGGTTCCAAATGCTAATGATGACAAAAGACTGCAGAAGCCATTCAGGAATGCTGTAATTTGGAGGCCAAGCCAGTTAGAGGAGTGAAAGAAAGTGTTAGCTTTTGATGCCTCAGTCCTGCCTGCTCAATTCTTTCACTTACTCAGTTGGTGTGCTTTAATCCCTACACAGCTCACTAGTTCAGGCCTTGCAACCTGTATTAGGTGCACTGTCAGCAACCCAGAGCTGACAGGTCAATACCACTGTCCAAGGCTTAGATTGGGCATATGAAGGGGTGAAAACGAACACAGTTAAGAAGAAAAATAACAGGAAATTTTAAGTAAGTTCCATACAAACCTTCCTCCCTGTACTTCAGAGCAGATCTTTCATTTTTATGCCTGCTGAAAGCATCTAATGCTGTGTACACTGCACCCACTCTGAGGGCTGAAGCAGTGGCTCTGCACAGGCCTCTCATCTCTTAGAAACAGAAGAGCTTAGCTCCTAACAGGGCTTGAACCTTCACATTCCTCTTTTGTGGTTAAAAAAAGCACATCTTGCTAGAAGCATTTGTGCTCTCTATAACACTCAATTCACACATATTAGCCACTACTTAATTTTGGTGTATATTTTATATTCCATACAGCAGTTCCAATGTACTCAGCAGGGTGGTTTTCAGTAGCCAATGCAGAGCTCTTTCCCTGTATCAAAAAGAGCTTTCTTGGCTTTTCATCTCCCAATTCACTTGTTTCTGTTAAATAAAAGCCAGATTTCACATGAGGGCACATCAGAAAGAGTGAAGGAGTGTGAGGGGACTCTTTATATGTTTTTTTGGTTGCCTGCTTGTTTTGTTTTTCCTTAGGAATTAGGTTTAGACTTTCTTTGTGTAGCTGCCTGTATTAAAGTGTTCCTCATGAATACATTTACTATAACACCTAGGTCTGCTCTACAAAATTTAGAGAAAGGAAAAAAGTTGTCTCCACTGTGAGCATCCTCCTTCCTCTACCCCCAAATTCACACAACATTTGGGCCCATTCTAGTGAAAGAAACCCTTGACCACTGAAACAAATGGGAATTAAGCAGAAAAATTCCAACTCTGCATGGTAGTCTTTAAATCTTAACACTGTGCCTTCCTCTACCTGACAAAGCTCCAAGTGCCATACTTTACAAAGAAATGGAGAGAGGGAATTCTGTTCCTCTCCTTATGCCAGTAAGTTAGAAATGACAAGAGAAGCTTAAGAGTACCATGCACAGAGTCATATCCCAAGTCCAGAAATCAGGCAAGTAATGGACCCAGTTAAGTTAGTTTTCTAATAAGACAAAGTGGGACAACTTTCCTCAGCTTCCAGTGCAGGTTCTGAGCTGAGAATGTCTCAAGCACCAAAAGTCAGATGAGAGACAACCAATAAATGAAAGATACAAAACTAGTTTACATAACTAACAGCAAGTCAAGCACCTCCATCATCAGTTGAAAACACAAGGAAGTTAATGTTGATTTTGGGTTTAGGCAGAAAAACTTGTAAGGTGTAATTCCCAATTCCCAGTTTAAGCCAAGAGAACTGACCCTGGGTGCCATGCAACACTGAGTCTATGCAGTGGAAAACCACATTCCACAGCTTTCATCAAGAATAGAAAGGTCATGCTATTCTAGAAGAAAACACGATAACTGTTCCTTTCACAATGAGGAAATATCCATTACCTCAGAGTTTTACATGTAAATAACCTAGTTCAGAGCTCATTAAATTAACTTGGATAAAAAAAAAAATCAGCCTCACTACAATGATCTCTAGAAGGCCAAAGTAACCAAGGGAAT
>WBNO01016598.1:4229-58082 GCA_013400575.1 Peucedramus taeniatus
AAAAAAAAAAAAAAAAGAAAATAAAGTTGCATGCTGTTGTAAAAATCATTGCTTTGCTACACTGGAACACAAATCTCAAGAGAAAGCTCCTAAATCATAGCAGACAAATATACAGATGAAAGTACAATGCGACTTTCAATTTTCTTGTTAGTTCAAAATAATTCTCCAAGCAACAACACACAATACACTCATACATCTTAGGGACATGGAGAACTCCCCCACGTGGAAAGGAAGGATTCCACATCAACTTACAAAAACTCCTGATGTAGCTTTGATGTTGCTTTTAAAACACGTCACACAAAATAACACATTTCTCAACAGAAGTCATGTCCTTCTGGTAACAAATACTCATTTACCAATAGCTAGAAAAATCAGAGCTGAGTTAAATTCAAGGAAAGCATCTTTCTCTGCATTTGAGTAAAGCATTGTTATTATATAAGGATGAAACCTGAGAAAAAAAACAAACTTAAGACATAGAACCATCATCTGTGAAAAACTGATTAAAACGGGCCAGTAACATCCATTTGCTCTAAAACCTGAAGAAACTAAGCCTACACATACCATCAACCTCAACTCGAGGAGCAGCTTTTCAGGGATTATCAAACATCCTGTCATGTTACCACTTGAGCAAGCCAGAACTAAAGCTTTCCTTTTCCCCTCCAAAACAATCTTAATCACTCATGCATGGCTACTGCAATGTTATAAGTTGCTGTTATAAGGGAGGATATAAAGGCCATCAAGACCTAGGTGACAATTAATGATGGCTCTTCAGGTTAGAAAAAGCAGCATAATTCTGGCTGGAGTTACAATATAGTTCAATAAGCTTTCAGAAGCTAGAAATGGGAAATAAAGAACTTCTGTTGCTCAAGCCCTAAGAACAATTCAGCATTGAAAGAAATCAGAGTAAACATATAAAAAGAGGAAATACTTGTATTTCCCAACCTCCCAATTACCACAGAACTTTGTGGCAGCCCAACATATAAATGTTGTTCAGAAAGCCACCAATTTGGCTTCACATAATTCTTAATTCTCTCAACCACCATACTCAGTACACTGCCCATCACTTGCTAGGTAGCCTTCACTACTCACTTGAACTGTGTGTTATACATACGCAGGCACAGGTGACATAAGATATTCAGCACACCTATTTGACACCTTCTAAAGGTTTGACCTGAAAAAAGTATCCCAAGTCTACATTAAAAAATTCAAACCATACATTGGCAACATATTCTGCAATTCTATTTTATGGTATTGAGAATTTTAATCTTAATTGGCAAAATATTCTAAAACTTCAATATTCCATTTACATCAGCTAAGCTCCCTTGCATGATTTCAGAATTAAACCTACTTTTCATTCACATTCATAGAACAGGTGAGAGATATAGTACTGATAACTAAAAGATCTACTTTAAAGACATGGTAGTGTATCTAAAATGACACTATTGCAAATCTAGCACTATCATTTTGCTGACTGCTCCTAAAAGTAAACTGGCAATAATGCTGCATGCAGATGATAGTCCAAAAAAACCCAACCAACCAACCAACCAAAAATCAGAGCAGGCCTTACCTAGCTGTTTTTCTCGCTCTTCTCTTCGTTCTCTGGCAAGCCGTTGCCTGTCATCAACCTTTAGTACTGTTGGATGATCTACAAATGGAGAAAGAGGTATATTAGGCACATAGCATAAAATCAAATACTACCAACCCCAAACTTATAGGAAAATGGCTGTTAACTCTAATTATTCTGTCAAAATAGATGTTTTCAGAGATCCATCTTATTAAAAAAACCCCAGAAAGCTGATAATTAAAATGCATTCCTATCTTTTAAGATGTAAAATACTTCCAAAGAATAGACTAAGATGTGACAGTGAATATCCAGCAAGACTACTGCTTGTGAAGGCCAAGGAAAAAGCTTTATTTTGTTTCCAAGCCTAAAACAACTTGACTGCTAGAGAGCATTTTGAAAAAATACTATTTATTATTCCATAATGTCTCTCCAAAATGCATCCACAGGAAAGGCTGTTATAAAAAAAAAAGCTTTTTGATATTTTAATTATTTAATATTTGATATTTAATTCCTTATATTGCCTCAGAACAACCAATAGGCCCTATATCATGACACAAGAACCTCAGCACCTAAGCAAAACAGGCTGGATCAAAGCGCTGATCTGGCTGAGTAGTTCTAAAGCAATTCTGGCTGAGCCTCTAGAAAAAGCATGATATTGTTCTCAAAAGATGTTTGTGTGCATATGTGTTAACTCTGGGAAATCTATTAAAGGCAGTGAGGTATCACAGGCATGGACTGGTATAACACAACTCAAGGAAGATGAGAGCTTTAACTATTCTTGTAGATTGAAATTTAGCTACGTGAGTACTTCAAAACTATCTGCAACTGGCCACTTGGATCACAGCAGTAAGACTGAGGATAATATGAAAGATCTGTGTCAGAGCCCAGGTTTGACTTTAAAAATTCAGGTTTGGTTGGAAAACATCACTTGCTCAGTGATGGTTCTGGAAGACAACAAAGTGCTGAACAGCTAGCACCCGACTTCCAGTCTCAGCAATGGAGCTGTTCCAGACAAAGGGAACAAAATCCAAGTTAGCAATTCATCTCAGCATGCTGCCAAAACTAATTTCCTACTCAGCCTGTTCTGTTAAACCTGGAAAGCTCTTAATTTTACAGGTTTTTTTCAGTAGCACTGAAAAAGTCTGCTTTGCATAAGAACACAATAAACAACCCACAGAAAAATCAAAAATATTTCTGGGTATAAATAAACGGTCTGATTTATTTTGGCATTGAGGGGAACTCAGTTTTTAAGTATTTTAAGATAAAGAGTTATTCGAATACTGTCATCATGAAAATGCACAAGACAAGAGAGCCTTTTCACTACTCAGTGTGAATACACATGTAAGCAACTTGTGAAAACATATAGAGTCAGCCTACTTGTGTATAGGCTGCACACCTATGAAAAAAGTTATTAGTAAACAATACAATGGGTCATAAAACTGAGGTTAAAGACATTTGCAAAATAAGTCCCTGAAGTGAGGCTATGCTAGACTAATTTTGAATAATTATTTTAATTAGATTTTAAAAAAAAATTAACGTGCATATCATCCTCTAACAGAAGTTTCTGCATAAGCATGACAGGATTTCTTGGGTGAACCAGTTCACCAACAGCTACCTTCACTTTAATTACTCTTGAACTCTAATCAGTGAAAAACTATTATCTCAGCAACTGTCAGACTAGAGTCCCAATTAAGAGTGCTAATAGCAATGCAAAGTAACAGCTGCAAGGAGAAAAATGATTGCACAGCTGGCAGGGAGAACCTTCACACACCACAGCCCCAGTGAAGGGCGCAACACGTGAAAAAGTCACCAGCAAAGACAAAGGTAATCTGTCACCCAGCTGCAGGTCAAAATTTTAATGTAGGCTGACTAGCCCACAGTGCTGCCATTTATGACACTCTGCTCAGCCATGCCATGGCAGGGATTTGCCCACTGCATTTGGCTGATGTTCAGCAGCACGCTGACTCACATGCAGTCCCTTTAGCATGCAGACACAGGTCAAAAGGGTAATAATATTCCTTCTCTCTGGTGACTGGCACACAAGGTTCACAAAACATGAATTTCTGTGGCATGAGTAATTAGTGCTTGTGGAATAATGCACATTTTCCCTGGAAAACAAGGATTCCCTTCAAGGGCTGTCAGCAAAGTCAATGTAACATTGAGTTGACAGAAAATGATGAGGCACTGGGGAAAATGTAGAAACCTGCTTCTTTCAGAATATCCTTTCAGTTGGGGGGGTTTTCCCCTTTCTTGAGAAGAGAGATTTCCCTATCGGAGAGAGCCAATAATTCTTCAAAGAGGCAGGAGGGCTACATGGACAGGCAAACTGAAAAGGTCTCCCTTAAGAATTCCTAATTATAAGCAAAGAAGGAATAAAATAAATTTTTAAAGTTGCCCTCTGCCTCTCTGTTCAAAGATGTCCAATTATTTTTTCCATATCATAGACCTGATAGTGTTCACACAAGAACAGCCCCTTTCCCAACACCCCAGGATGTTAGAACAAATCCTAAAGAATTCACATTAAGTTGCAGGCTATGCAGAGTGTGTGTCTTCAGTAACAAGCTATTTCGCATACATTTGGGATCATTGGATACACTGGATAAAGAGCTAAATCAATATTAGTACAAAGATGAGGGTAACACCTTTGTAGCAGACCATCATTGCATTTGCTCTGCCAGAAGCTGGAGCGCATATTATCAGTGCAAGTCTTACACTGAAAATTAAAATGTCTTCTCTAAGTCTTCAAAATGATCCTTCATAGTTTGGCTACTACCCCAACCTCCAAGATTTGCATTCTGAATCCAGATGTTCTGCTGGCACCCTCAGTGCAAAGCATCAATAGTTTCCAGCTGTGGCAAACAGAGCTCACTGGGACTGTTCCCCATTTTATTTCTCATTTTTCTATTCATTGAAAACCCACCAGGCAAATACCTGGGGGATTGGCATTTCTTATTATTTGGTAGGAATACCAGGACAAACAAAAAAAAATATGTCATACTCTCTCATGCTCATATTCATCATCAGACCATAAGCTTTAAGTTACTGTGAAAGGAAATGGGAAACATGTCAGCTGTAACAAGTCCTACAAGAATTTCTCATTTTTAAGAGAAATAATTGCCAACTGGGCATATGCAAAGCCTAAGAGACAACACTCCAGGAAGACCCACATGCTGCTTTGGAAGTTGCAGTCTGGTTATGCTGCAATATGTGGGAACTCACACTCAACAATCTATTTCCCTTCACTTATGTAACAAGCACAGAATTAAGTATTTCTATGATAGGGATGTTTGGAGAATAAATAAGCCATAGTTCTGCATAGGAAAAATTAATTTTGTACCTGCTGCTGGAAATTAAGCCTCTAAATTACGTATGAAAATAGTATATTTTTAGAACATTATGTGTGTGTTCAAAATTCATTTTAATAAGTTAATAGGTAATTTTGAAAGCTTAGAAGCTGTGAACAGTATTTTGCAGAAATTCAGCACTGAAACATCAATAGGTTTTTGTCCCTAATGGTAGTAGCAACAGCAAAAAACAAGTATTACAAATCTTCATAGAACTAAGGCTCGACAAACTCTCAAGCAAAATTGATATTCGTAGAAATTAAGTTCCTAAATTAACAATTGCCATATATACTTTGTAAAAATGACCAGTTTTTGTGGCTCATTCTATCAGCTCCACTCTGCCTTCCCTCGCTCCAGCCCCAAGAATTTTGGATTCCTTCTACACGCCAGCATAGATGAAGGGAACATTGGAACAGCTAGGGTTCCCTCCTGAGAAATGAAAACTGGATTACACTATTGTTGAATAAAGCAAGAACACTGTCTACCACAAAGAGCTGTGGAAGGAGGTAATATTATCTTTATTTTCTCTTCCTATTCCCGCTGCCTGTGTGATTAAGAGCAGCCGTGATTGCTGTGCTCTGTGCAGGACCCCGCGTGCCTGGCAGAGCATGTGAAGTGTGATCTGAACACAGACAGCTCTGGGATTCCTCCCCTCTGGGGACACGGGCCAAGGCGCCCCGTTTGGGGACACGAAGAGTCTGTCAGTACAAAACAGTCACTGAGCTGCCAAGCTGTCAAGGAGTTGAAAGGGGGATGTTACAGTGGGCCTAGTCCTCAGCAACACAAGCACCTCTGCTTTCCCAGGCATCTAAACAAAATCATTACTAACTTTAATCTTGGGTACCTGAATTGCAACACAAGCAGAATTTAGGTATCTAAGTCCTCTTCTGGATCTTGGTCTAAACATGCAAGTGGAACAGACCCATGACACCAAGGACTACGTTAAGCTTTTTAGCACATACATTTTCAAGTGTGTACATGAATGGTGAATTAAATCCACACAATGTACCTGTGAGGTACGGTGAAGTAATGAGAAACATCTGCCCACTGCATAGAGCATGTTACAGAATATGGCATGCTTTGTGGCAAGTGAGGAAATGCCT
Source organism: Peucedramus taeniatus (assembly GCA_013400575.1). Taxonomy (NCBI): domain Eukaryota; kingdom Metazoa; phylum Chordata; class Aves; order Passeriformes; family Fringillidae; genus Peucedramus; species Peucedramus taeniatus. The sequence continues at coordinate 10,241 of WBNO01016598.1, forward strand.
GAACAGAGGCATATTTATACAAAGCTGCAAATCTTTGCCTACAGCACAAACTCTTGTTCAAGCACAAATGCAAATACAGTGGCTTCTGTTGTCTTTTCTCACTTCCCAACCCTCATTTCTAAGCTATTCTAAAATATAAGTAGATTTTTCCAGTTTTGCTTCTTTGCAAACAATCATATTCCGAACTATCTGAACATGAACAGTCACTGATACAAGTCTTGTCTGAAACAGTAAGTGAGGTACAAAAACAACAAACGTTAGAAGTTTCTGTGACAGCAGCTGTTTTCCATGCACCATTGAGGCAAACAGCCTTAAAACATGGAGCATGTGGAATGGTGTACCTGGTTTAGCTCCAGTGTTGCTTTGTCCTGAAGTGACTTTCTTATCTTGTGTTTCAGAACCTTCAGTTGCTAAAATAAGGAAGAAAATAATACATTAATTAACCATTTAACTTAGTAATAGGTCAGTCACCTTATTATAATGAAACAAATATTACTGGATTCCATTTAAAAACAGACCGTTCCAAGATTTCGCCTTAATGCCATTCTATATCATTTTGCATAGAAAAAACCCCAAAGGCTACACAGGAAGCATTTAAGCCAGAATACAAGTTCTCCATTCAAGTTGAGGAAAGAGCCGCAAGATTTCATTTTAACAATGGGTTTTAATAAGACTTATAAGATGACTTGCAGATCCCAGGTTTCTGAAGGTATGGTACAAGATACTGGTAAAAACTTCTTTATGAATTACACACCCATAATGCAGGACTAAAGAGGACTATTAAGGACCTGAATGAAATCCAACCGAGGAGATAGTCCCATTATTTGCAACAGACTTTTGATCGGGCCCTACCAGCCTAGAACAAGATCTAATTCTGGAGCTCTGAATGCTCTTTCAACAATCCTTTATAAAGAAAAAAACCCCAAAAGATTTATTACTATTATTCAAATCAAAACCATATCCTTGGTTCAGCATCTATCTCTAACTAAAAAAACACTCAAGAAATTAGATGCCATGATTTTTTCGTCTTATTACTCATCTTTGTATCCGCAGTTCCACTATAGGAGTGTTGGAGTCCAGAACACACCAATCTGGGAACAGCCTAAAGGCAGACTGTAAGAATTCTAAGAAGCCTTCAAAACCAGCTTGAAAGTATTTGCAAGCAAGGATAAAAATACGGTAATAAATAAAGCTTAGGGGATGAAAGACACCAATTCATTTGAACAAAAATATCACTAGAAATGAAAGTTGGAAAAAAACCCCTGATTACTCCGGATTTAAAAGCTAAACAGGCATTACTGTATTAGATCCACTTTAGAAAACATAATTAAAACAAATTTTCCTCAGAAGGCTCCAAGCAATTTCTTATGTATGTCAGCTTTAACAATACACACTCAGCACTTAGTACCTCAATGAGTTCATTCCCTTCACGGCCTCATGGCCTTTGTTTCCTTGCTTACCTCCTTCCACAGGCATTATTTCAGTATTAACATAGAGGGTAAAAGGCAGCAGGAAGAACCTTTATGTTACATGTACTGTACCTTTTTTGCAGGGGAAAGGTGGATGAGAGAAATAGAAAAATACTGTTATCAAATGTTTCATGTTCAAGAGCAATGTTTTGCCAAGAACAGTGTTCAAAAATCATGTCGTCTCACCAAAAAAATTATGTGAAACCTTAAAGGATTGTCAGACACTCCTCTTCTTGATGCCTGATCTTGCAATCAATAGAAATAACCACTGTTCAACTTAATAATACTGATTCCAAACTACAATAAGAACAGTAATACCTTAAAGGCAGCCCAACACAAGATTTTAGTATTTGCCATTTGAAAGGCCTCATACAAAAGGTTAGTGTGACCTATGGGCGGTTGGATTGATTTTTGCCAAGATAATTTGAGCACTGAAATGCACTGAACACTTGCACCACCAGGCTTGGTAGGATCTACCATTATGAAAATCCATACCTGATGCTGCAACAAGTCCAGAGAAAGCCCAGAGAGTTGGTGCAGTGTCTGGAGCACAAGTGCTATGAGGAGCAGGGGAGGGAGCTGGGGGTGTTTAGCCTGGAGAAAGGGACGCTCAGGGGAAATCATATCACTCTCTACAACTGCCTGAAAGGAGCTTGTAGCCAGGTGAGGGTCAGCTGCTTCTCACAGAACAAGAAACACCATGAGGAAGAAATGACCTCAAGTTGCACAAGGGGAGTTTTAGACTGGATATTAGGAAAAAATTCTTCCTAAGAGAGTAGTCAGGCATTGGAACAGGCTGCCCAGGAAAGTGGTGAAATCACCATCTCTGGAAGTGTTCAAAAACTTGGGGATGTGGCACCCAGGGCCATGGCTTAGCAGTGAACATGGCAGTGTTAGTTTAACAGGTGAACTTCATTTTAGAGGTCTTTTCCAACCTTAACACTTCTGTGATTCTAAACTCTTTACATCTTACTTCCCCCTCAAAGTTAAGGTACTAGTAAAACAAGCTTTTCTCCTGCATGTATCAACTATTTAGAACATCTCAGAAAAAGTCCACTGTAACTCAGTGGGACTACATCACAATTCCCATCAGCCTGGCCTAGGGTATCATACAGAAGAAGAAACTGTCCTAAAATAGTAAAAATACTGTTTCTAAGAGCTAGTGAGTACACTGATGTTCTAATAGTGTCAGCACAAATCTCTTTGCATCTTTCATACAGAGTATGTGTGCTATGTTCTTCAAACATTTTGCCATAGGATTATGCAACACGCCATTAACTTCAAAACTGTGGTTTAAAGGGAAAATATCCATCCAGAAAATACACTTGCAAAAAAGCCTAGGTACACAAAGTAATATTTTTTTTCCCCATATTTCCTTGTCTAACATTTCCTTGGAATATTTTTGACATGGTTTGAATACACATTCATATGACCACTCATATGACAAGTGATGAAAAGAACAGATGGCACACCATGAATTTTAACGAGGCTGGATATCAAATAAGAATTGGCACAAGCACTTAGTAACCAGTGTAGGTGTGCTCCCACATAAAATACCTCTTGCTCTAGGATACAAACAGATTAATCAGACAACTAAACATTTAAAATCCACACCTAAATATTGACAACCGGTTTCAATACCTAACAGATGCCAGAAAAGATATAATTTAACTACGTAATATTTGCCCTAATGTTTATCTTGGACCACTACCTTTACATAAGAGAATAAAAGTTGCATAAAGAAGGGTTAGAGATGGATTAATTTTCTGTGAAGCACAGCTGTGTCTTAGCTCTGCCATTACTATATGCATCACACAGCACAGCATCAAATAGAAAGCTGTACCTCAGCTTCTCTGTGTGGAAAAAGGGGAAAAAATAGGGGGGAGGGGGAGGCAAGAAAAGATATATGTATTGCTACTGAATAATATGCATTTGTAAATGCTGAGCTTCCAAGTAAAACCAGTTGCAGCATAGAATTCAGTATATATACCAGGGGCAGAGCTGAAAGGGATTCATAAGGATGGACTAGCACTAGAGAAGACAACTGCAGGCTCAGCTTTTAGCTTTGCTTTGAACCAAGACAAGTACCAAACTGGTAGATTATTCCTAAAAGAACAGTTTTGTAATGGAAATTAAATCTATTTAGAAATCTCTGATCAGTTTCAATACATCTATGTGTTCACAATCAGACAAGTTTAATCAATACTTCTGTTACCAGGATAAGTACAAGCTCTAGAAGGACTGACAAGCAATTTCATAGGATGTCAGCTCAGCCCATGTCTCATACAGCCATTATAATTATAGTAAATGCCTACAGCAGTTAATCTCCGTACCAAGTACCAGTACCAAAGTTTATTTTCTAAAATGGAAAAAACCCACTTTAGGATAGCCAGAACTACTTCGAAAGAACTGTTCCATGATCAGCATCTGTCAGACAAAAATTGCTTTAATAACCTTACATAGAACATAGTCTAACATGTTCCTCTTGCGCTCACAAAAGCAGTTATCTCCAGCTTGTCCAAAGGAGGCCTGTGTGAGCAGAAGTAAGAATTGCTAGCAGTGGGAAGCAAAACAAGCACAAAGAGAAAGTTTATATTAAAAGCATTCAAAGTCGAGGAAAAGGTTCATAAAAAAGACTGAGAAAGGAGGAAAACTGTAAGCTTTTAGTGCTTCTTTACATGCCAGGTAAGCTCTGGTCAAAGAAGACTGGCCTGAGGGACAAGGCAACATTCTCAAGGAGAAAAACTTAGTTGAGAATTAGAGCTTCTGGGAGGGTGTGCTGGAAAGCAGAAGGAACATTCACCCAGACCCTGTAAAAAACACTGAATGTCAAACATTGAGAGGCAAATCATCACACTGGTATTTTGACAAGCTTTTTTTAAAACACAAGAGCTGTGCAGAATACAAACAGTTGTTTTTCAGACTGTGGCACATCAAGCACATGTTTGCACGGTGTGAACCAGCTATTCCCAGTGAGGTGAATGGCAAACCAAAGGCCCCACAGCAAGGCTGAGGAGATGGAAAGAAGATGCTTAAGCTCTGTTCCATGGAAGAAGGGAATCAACCAAAGGACAGAGGCAGTTCTATTTCCAGAAGGTCTCTACCCCCAGAAGTGTAAGCCTCAAGAGATTAAATGCAGTGTGAAGGGGCACTTGGGGACCACAAGCAAGAAGTGCTGCTGAGACCTGTGTCAAGGTCAGGATGTGCACAGCAGCCCCCCCCAGAACTGCATCCTAGCATGGATCTGGAAAGGGGAGCTGTACGAGGGCTGCACAGCTGTGGATGAGCGCACCAGCACAGGAGAGCCCCAGGCCTGCAGACAGCCATGAGAGTGCAGGTACACCTCTGGGTACAGCATGCTCTGAGCACCAAGGGGGAAAGACCACCCTCCAGTTTCCTGCTCTATTTCTACAAGTGAGAGAGAAGTTACTGAGAAGAAGCCATGAGAAAAAAGAAACCGCTAAATCAGGGGAGGAGGGATTACAGGGAAAAAAGAAGAAAATCTAGTTATTCTGTACCTGACACTTGTCATCTAATCCCCTTGGTATGACTGAACAGATACTTTTTTTAGCTGCCAAAAAGTGCCGGGGGTGTGTGGGATAGGGAAGGCTTCAGAAATGACAGCTGGAACAACCTCATGCCTCAGTGAAAAAGCACTGCCAATACATAGCAGAGGAAATTCAGCATTAAACTGGGAAGTTTAGAACAGGGCTAACTGGGAACTGATATATTATTTACTCCTTAGCATGTAATCCTGCTCCCTCCAACTACTTCCTTATGAACACCGCTCAAAAAAAAAAAAACCAAAAAAAACAACAACAAAAAACAACAACAAAAAAACCCACAAATAAAAGCCTCACACTCTTACATTCACTCGCTTATTTTATATAGCATGTCACACCTGACATGCACAATGTAAAAAAATTCATAGTTTGAATTACCCAGAATTAAGCAGAGAACAGAGTATTCTAAGTTTGTATAAGTAATAATAAAGAATTGGGGCTAGTCTAGGCAGTTTTGTCTAGACACTGGGAACAGTGGCTAGCTAACACTCAGTCAAGTCAGAGGCATTGCTGTGCTAGGCAATAGAGTGTGTTGAAAGCGCAGATACAGGTCAGAGCTGACAGAATTTATTAGAATTTATTATTTATTAATTCAGAAACACATTAAGACCGAAATCCCGAGTACCTGGCTCAGAATAAGCATCTGAATATTCAGCAACTAGATGTTCTATTCTAAGGCAACATCACTGAAATTTAAGACTAAGGAGTCTCTTCAATGACAAAACTAGGTTGTTTATCCTACAAGCAAATTCCTGTGAGCCATGATCCAGGGGCTGAATACATGGGAAAGCAAAGTTCAACACAAATTAAAGCTTTTCCACTACTTGTGACTTTTGCCTCTTCTTACATCCATAGTTTATGAGTAAGACATGCAAAAACTATTCTCCATATTTACAGTAAAATATTTTTTCCAAGTCTTTAGAATTTCACATTCTTTGTGTTATCAACAGTGTCTGTATATATTTAGAAAAACAATATAATAAGCAAAATTTTAGTGCAATTTATTGTTTTAGAGTTAAGTAATGCATTCATTCCATACTTGCACCCCATGCTTACTTTTTACTTGCATTTTAAAATTGTAAGCTTGGAAACAAAGGACAGCAATCTTTCCAGAGATAAATAAGTCTCAAAGCTCTATGGCTGGCCAAAAATTACCAAGATGCATGCAGTACAGCTGATAGATAAAAAGGTAATAAAACCAAGCATCTAGATGTTTAATATTAAAATCTTCAGAATAAGTCAGGACAAATTTGTGATCTGCTCTCTTCTTTAGAGTTGTTGGAGAGGATAAGTTGTAAAGAATCCCTTTTAAAAACTCACTTGTTAGACACTAGTTTTCAAAATCTGCTTGTCAATAATGACTCTGAAACTTCCCCTCAAGAAGAGGGTGGGGTGAGTATTGGCCTGGAAGCCTGTTCCAGCAGAGCTGGAGACAATATTTCCCAGTGCTTCTGCACTGTACTGAACATTGGACAGACCAAATTTCTTATGCTGCTGCTTCTACCATCTGTGTCTGAGCTGAACACTAAGTCAAAGCTGCTCCTCGCTGTCACAGCATAAGCACACTGGAGCCCTAATCTTGTTCAGGGCCTGATATGCTTTCAGAAGATTATTATAGAACAGTGCCTTCAGTGAACCAAAATCACACTGCCACCAGCACTTGCTTTGGTTTTGTGAACTCCCATGCATGCAAACATAACCACTACCCCAAGTCAAGTCCTTCAAAACAAGATAGGAGGGAAATTCTCACCTTAAATTAACACATGCTACAATGTGATCCTGCTGAGAGGCTTGAAAACGGATTAGCGACCCAAACACAACAGTTTGGACACAAAAGCAAACCATCTCCTCTCATCACCGAAATCCATCTGTACAAACTGCACAGAAGAGCTGTGTCCAAGACAGTTACTCTGACACTTAAACCATACAGGAGCACAAGAACTAAGCATTGGCATTTTATCAGTATAAGACATCTCCTCCTTTTCTCCCCTTCTACAACAAGCAAAACTTCCCTTCTGCACAGGAAGTAATAAATGGTGCCTTGTGTGTTGCTACTGGCCTCCAAAGTGCAAGCAGCCTGACAGCAGTCAGCTCCTATCCACAGACTATCTTGAAGCAACCTTCATCCTTTAAAGCCCTGGCTGCAGAGCCCTTCCTGTGTAGCAGATGTGCTGCCCTGGTCGTTGGCAGATGCTCCCTGAGCAGTAGCTGAGGACAGGGGCAAAAGGGCACACTAAGATACCTTTGCTAACACTTACTATGGACAAAGAGCTTCCTGGTGTTTCTGGGAAGGTTCAGTGACCAGTTCAACAGAGAGGCTCAGAGCAGTGCTGGGGTGAGCTCAGATCCTACGATTTTTTTAGTGCAACAGGATGGGAAACAAGGAAAATACCTCTGGAGAATGGAGGATTGTAGGACTTAGCAATAGGTTGGAGGAGGGACGAGGAGAGCGCAGCATCAACATGCCTTTTGCAAAAGCTTGCTCTCAAGAGACATAAGCTTTCTAGGGAATGGGGAAACCAAGACACTGATGGTGCACTGACTGCCCTTCTTTCAGGTTAATCCTTTGTGGAAGAGCATACAGATAGGAATAGAACTGAAGCATCAGCTTGGAAACTTTACACATGTACTGTCCACATTCCATTCACCCAAAAAGCCATAAGCCCTCTTGAATGCACTGAACACCAGGTTCAAAAGAGACACTAGAAAGATTACTCTAACAGAGTTACCATTTCAGAAGAAAAATAGAAACACATCAAAAACAACTCTTTCAGGCTTTTTAATTTAAATTCTTCAGAAAACTCTTGGCAGGATGGGTAGGGCTATACCATCAAATCAAAATCTTTGTTTTTGTTCTAATTAAAAACACTGATCAAACTATTTCAAGAGATTTACACTAGGTTTTACCAACTGCTATAGCAGTGAGGCAGAAAGAACTGCAAGAATTCTGCAGAAGTCTTGGATCTAATGCACTCCAGTGTCTTAAAATCTAGATTTCTGTTTTGAAACAATACAGACATGTACCTAATTTTGGTTAGATGTCAACACTCAGATTCTCTTGTAAAGGGAAGTAGGCTGAAGTGATTTCTAAAGGAACCAAGGTGAAGCAAGAGTACTTCCAGACTATAGACCAGTTTGCTATTTTTAATGCAGGTAATACAAGTCTTCACAACTTCAGATAAAAACTTTTTGAAATTTCCATCATTAGCAAATGGAAAATGCCTGTTCTTCTACAGTCTAAACAGCAGTACTTACAAAGTACATTTTCAAGTTGGAGGTTTGAGTGAGAAAAGTGACCAAATATCTATGTTTCATTTCTATTCACTGAAACATGAAAGCAAAGTTCATGCCTTATTTAAACACACCTATTAATTAAGTTTATATTAAAGTATTTTCAATTGTTAAAAGCTCGATGCTTTGGTACATCTTTTTGTATTTCCAACAGTGTGGAACTTACCAGTCTGGTTTGCAAATATAAATAAATTATATGACACCAAGCTGCAGTGACCGTCCCAGTTCTTTTTGCTCTGGCACTTATCATAGAAGTCTACCATCAGAGCTGCCAAACAAAGCACTGTTATCAATGTTCCTCATCTCTAATGTCCTGTCTGAGCAAAGCAGAGTGAAAACTCACCAGCAGTAGTGTTTACTACACATGGAATGGTATAAAAGTTGCCGTTGTTTTCATCATATTGTAGACAAGAGAGATAAACACAGCTAATTCAGCATTCAACTGTAAAACATTAAAGCCAGAAGCATAGATAGATTTATTTGGAAACATTCCACAGACATATATCTGGATGATACAACTGGCTACAGTGAAAGGGTCAGCTTTTGGTTTTGTTGTTTGTTTTTTTTTTAAAGATTAAACTTGTGTAACTGCTCCATTGGGAGATGTATATTTATAGAAGATTACTTTTGGCTGACTATGTCAGCTTTAAAAAGCTGACATTCCTAAAATATTCAATAACGTAGAAGATACCAAACCAAATACCTTTGTAGGGAGAGTTAGAATCTCTTAAGGATGATAAAAGAAACACAGTGTCTGTAACAGCATTTTTTAAAAAGCTGACATTCATATCCTCGGGATAATATTTCATTATCTTACTGCAGTATAAAACAAGGATATTAGCATGAAAGGATTCCTGAAAAAAAGGTTTTCTGCTGAAAAAGCCTGTGCTATGAAGCCAGTGCTGCAGTTGACTGGAAGGCTAGCAAGCTCGCCCAAACACAGATGAGACACGTGAATGGAAGCTTTTTAATTACAGATCACCAAAATGAAAGCTGAAGTGCCACTGCCTGAGGGCATGCAGGACAACCTCAGTTCCAGACAGCCAGCAATTTGTGCTGTGCAGCCTGTTTTAGGGCATGAGCTCTCCAAACACCAAAAGCAGGCAATGTGCAAGATGCAGTGATTTATTTGTGAGACTGTTACACAAGGGCAAACACCTCCAGCCAAGGTACAAGAGTACCAGCTGCTTCTCCTCTTCAGATTTCTCACTGCTGCAGGCAGCATTTGCTACCACGATGTCAGACAGATTCCCATACCCAGGATCAGTGTCAGTGTATTGCTGTAGTAGCTGTACATGGAAGGTCACCTCAGAGATTGTGAAATGAAGCACCTGTACAATTTTCTAGATGAAAAACTCTTCTGGACTTCAACCAGAGATCATTCTCCAAACTCTGAGGTAATTCCTGTAAGTAATTCCAAGCCACAATGAAGCTTACACCTACTGCTGAGAAATGGAGAATTAGCCAAAGACCAGCCTGCTTTATACATCACATTGATTCCAAGGTGAGATTGCTTGAACTGCAGAAAGCAACTCGAGTGTCCCATTATTTGATATCCTTGCTCAGAGGGCACAATGATCAAAGCATATTGCAGCCTGTGAGTGTTAGTGAGATAGAAACTGCAGTAAAACGAGTGTGGGCATGGAGAGAAGGGGAAAATGGATACTTTGCTATACATTGCTCTATTGAGCAATTTGATCTTGAGATATAGTAATTTTTGAAAACAATGCCATCTCTTTGGTCTCAGCTTTGCAACAACAGGACATAATCACTTCTCCCCACCAAAGTAAAATAAAATGAAACATTTGATGCAATATGTATTTTTAATTTAAATGAGTATGCCACAAAATGAACAATATCTACTGATCAATTTAGGATACTTCCACCAACACAGAGCTTTTCAGACCGATACAGTGCTTTCTTCTTGCCACCCTACTGACATATACAAGCCACCACATCCCTGCTGAACTCAGTGCATACCCATGCTTTCCTCTTTCCTTTCAACTCTTCTTACTTAACTCCATGTGCACTTAAGTTCATAGTTACCATCCCAGTGACTTCATGTTTTAGAAAGATAGGCCCATAACAGCGGTTCCTCTGCCACCACAGAACCACAGAACGAATCATAGGGTTTGGGTTGGAAGGGACCTTAATGACCATCTAGTTCCAACCCCCACTACTATGGACAGGAACACCTTCCACTAGAGATCAAGTTGCTCAAAGCCCCATCCAACCTGGCCTTGGACATTTCCAAGAATAGGGCACCCACAACTTCCTGGGCTACCCATTCCAGTACCTTCTTATCCTCATGGTGAAGAATTCCTTCATACATGGCAGCATACCAATCATTCAAAAGCAAGGCACTACTCTTTTCCTGTGTCACAGTAATTAATTCCTATCTACAGCAACCAAATGATTCTGTTCCCTGTGGGGACACCCTCCCAAATGCACACCATTTTCAGGTGCAGTCTCAGTGTGCCCTGTGTAAGAACAAACACATGTTATCTTCACCAACATCCAAATGCTGAACCTTGCCCTTGCCAGGTGAGGTTTAGACCAAGGAAACAAATGAGGTTTTAGAACTGCTTTTTTCCATAGGGAGAAAATTAAGATTTTTGCTTTAATAATCTCTCTCTCTGCTGTGTGTGCAGCTGCAGGCACACCATAAAACTAGGGCGCTTCTAGCATTTTACTCACACACACAAGAGCAGCTGCAAGAGGCATAAGACACTTAACAAATGAAGTGATATGAACTTTTTAAGCATAAGAAAGTTCAAAAATAGAACTATTCTCCTTCAAAGCCTTCTTTATTTGGTTCTGCACTGCCACCGTACACAACTATACAAGTGAGACTACAACACAATTCTCCCACTGCATTACTTTTAGAATACATTTAACATCTCCCTGACCTTTTGGGTACCTCCAATCACTTTTTTTCTACAGAGCTTCAGCCAACAGTGCAGCAGCTCTCACTGGATTCCAAGTTACTAGCCTGCCACACAAATAACAATTCCCTCACTACCCATCCCCATTAAAAGACATCTACAATAAAGCTTAAGAGAAATCCATTATCCAAGGTTTCCCCTCCTCTGCTTTCAATTACTTTAAACTCAGAATCACTGTATCTGCCAAACTAAGTGAAGTCCTGGCCTTCATCCCATAATTGCTTTAAAGCATCTTCAGTCTCATCCTTGTGCATCCAGGAAGAAGATGGGGTTGCAAGAGTAACTTTGTTCAATTACCTCATTTGGGGGAAAATAAATGGGCACTCATCGCAATAAGAGAAACAAGACAATTTCAACTCAGCCTACTGATTTAGTGGCTATTTTCCTCTTACAGTCAGCCATAATAAAAGTATATTTGCACAATCAGACAAGTGGTTTTAGACTGAAAGTGTCTCATGCCCATTGTGGTTTAGTTTCACAGGACAACTCCCAAGAAGCTGCTCTGCACAGGTCCTGACAACTGCCTTTGGTGAGATCTTATCAAATCTTTTACCAGAGAATGAGTAAATAAAGATGTTCAAAACACAAGAAGAGTGGATAGGGGAGAAAGAAGTATTATTTAATGCTTAGAGTCTAAGGCACTTAGTTCACGCAAAGGAACGTGCAGCAAAATTTACTATAATTGGCTGTAGAAGCTGCAGAGTTTTCTGAAAGATGCAACTTCTAAATAAAATAATGAAGTAGCACAACCTTGTTTACTAAGGAAAAGTTCATTGCCACATGGGTTTCATCTCCTGACTTGGCACCCTGAACTGAATGTGGGAGAGCCATGTCAGCACCAGAGTCTGCCACAGGAGCCTGACTTGGCTGAAAAGCCAAGTTAAGCATTACACTGAGATAGCTTCACTGCCCCTGGTACCCAGTTATCTTCACACAACAACACTTAGGCCACTTAGGTTTATGCCTGGCCCATTTGCTGGGATTTCTCTTCCAAAGAGATAAATTCTAGGCTGCCTACAAGTTAATGGGATCAATACAATTAACATACGTAATCCTTTCACTGCTGCAGGTTTTCTTGAGCAAAGCTCCCTGCAGCTCAAATTTTGAGGAGATGTTCAGAGTCCTCCTTCCAGCCTCAGGATAATAAAACATGAATAATGCCTGCAAATTGCTATAGCAACAACCACATCTCAACTAAAGACAGCAGGAAGATTCACAGAAGCTGGGCTTTGTTTATATAGCCTACTCTGCACAGACAATTATTTCCGAAACAGTTAGAACTACAAAGGCTCCGTGCTGTTATTTAGCAGTTGAGTTCCTGGATGCACACGTTCAAGCCATTACTCTAATTCAGAGTACTTTTGCCTGAGGATAACAGGCAGTTTTCTGGTAGCCTGCCTCTGCCTCGCTGGAAGGGATGCTGTAACTACTTAGAGCAAGTGCAACACTCCATTTGCTGCTTCTTCTCCTGTTCTTTTTATATAAAAGATCTATACTATGACTGCAAGCCAAATAAAAGGAACATTTAGTGTGGTGCAAAATGCATATACACAGAAACAGTGAAGCAAAAAGGAATGTTTCCTACCATTGCTGAGCAGGGAACAGAGCTGAAATACTGGCTTAAGAAAATATATTTCTGTCGCATGACTTATCTTTAATCACTTCAATCACTGTCAAAAACAAAAGCTGTGCCAGGCCTACACTATCATATTTAAGGAGGCAAAAGACAAATATAGCTAATGGCAGCCAAGAGCTCAACAAGATTCTCAAGACACCACTTTCTGGAAAACTTGTGTTTCAAAGTAAACATCATAGGAAAATGGAAAATTTATTTAAATTCAGGGAGCTGTTCTTTACTGTTGTCCAGCTGTCGGGAAATAGGGCTTCCTGAGGAGCTTCGTACTGCTTGGCAGAAAGGCAGCAGATTCTAATTGCTAATTACGACACTCCAGGCACAGAACTGAGTCTGCACAAACAATCTTAATAATTCCTGAGCTCCATGTATTTGGAAAAATTATAATAAATGAATATGTGCTTAGAAAGGCAAAGGCATATATCTCAGTTGGAAGGTATTACATGCAATCTTTAAATAGCATCAATAGTCCCTTTTAAAAAGTGTTTATTATAAATACATCAAATGGTAACTAGATCTCTTTGGTCTTTGTGTTATAAGACCAATTCATCACCAAAATTCATCACCAAAAACAAAGTATATTTTTTACCCAGGTTCTCTCTTGAACCTGAGGCTGAGTGTCACATCACTAAAAAGGTACATCTTGTCTTTATACACTGCCACCCCACACAAATCCACAACCTGCAGAAGTCTTTTAAAAAATCAAAACTTGTTTCTCTATAGGATCTCCATAGGTGATTTCTCTCACAGACCACTCTACTGCCAGCACAAACATTTGCCCTAAGTCCAGTACTACAACAGCTCTTCATATCTCATAAAAGCATAAAACATTCCTAGTCCGTGAAGGTTCTCTTTTAGTTCCTTAAGGATTGGTGTCATTAGTTTTCCAAGCAATTGCTTGTTAGCTCTCTTGATGATTGCATTGCTGGACTGCCATAATTTGCAGTTCTTACGCCTTTGGGAACATAAATTTCACGTTTTGCCCCTGTACAATCTTCAGAGAAACCTTTTGTCTCTGACTGACTTGCTTTAATTTTAAGCATGTTCCACAATTTAAAAATGAGTCTGAGAAGATTCAGCCATATTCAGATCATAACAACCACTAAAAATTCAGTCTTCTGAAGAAAAATCACATGTAGGAATGGGTTGCTACTGGAAACAAATCAAACCAAACATTTCTTAGTCTGTTTTTTTAACAGAAGTAAGAAAAATCTTTCCTTACCCCCTTCCACTGCTTTTAGTTACATATATATAGGTAGTCTGTATATCCAACAAATCAAATAAGACGTTTAAAAAAAGTACTATTGTCATTGTATTTGATGCATTAGTTACCTGGAGGAAATCCACCATGGTGCTGTTTGGATTGTGTCTAACAGACAAAACATAGAATAAGTGTTAAAGTTGTTGCCTTGCTTTTCTGCTCTAATTTTTAATTGGTGTATAATGATGACATGACAGAATATGCAATGTAAAACATCTGACTAAGCACAGCAATATGCTGTAATCAAAATAAAACTATGTAACACCAAGTTTTAAGAATAAAAAACAAACCCAGATATTATTTCAAACTAAAACCCTCCAGTGTTCAGTATTTTGCTACAAAGGCCTCTCATTCTTAATACAAAGACGTGCACAAATCTTTGCTTTTGGACTGTTTCTAGTAACTCAACTACAAACTCTCAGAAGATATTGGAAGTTTCCATTAAGCTGTATCATCACAACCTCAGGTATGCAGGGCTACTGAGATATATCAAAGCCTGACTTCCTTCACAGTTATTTAGCCTTACTGATGGGAGGGCTATTAATTTCCAATAACACAATCACATGCTTAGTTATTTGATAGTATGTCATGTATGAGTTGTATTAAATGAGTTGCAGGGTCGAGTTTCACACTGAGATTTCCTAACTTTTCAGTTCTTGAACTTGAAACCCTAAAAGTTAACCAAAAGCTTGCATAATGCACTGATATGTATCAGTCACCAAAATTTAAGAACATATAAGCATTAAAAATAGGTAACTTTACATGCCAGCAAGATTTCTTTCAACTAGATGCTCTCCTGTTCCTCTTATCCTATTGAACAACATCTTTGGCCCCTTTCCTTATCTTACATCCCCTCCTCCATGCCTTCCCAAACTCCCTCTCTCTTCTTCCTGAAGCTGCCACACTGCAACTCTCTTCTCTTGCCGTTCTCCTTTTTACCCTGTAGTTCTCTGGGCAGCATTGTTCTAACCCAAACACCTCCTCATGCCCACCTCTCCCTAGAGGCATCACATCACTTTTCCTGCAAACCCAAGCAGCAGGCATCTGGGCAGCATGGGAGAAAAACAAGTCTCTACACTCCTAGTTGGTCCAGCTGGTGCCAAAGCTGCCTGCAGGGACTGGGACTTTTTTCCCTGGCTGCTTCCCCTCAGACTCCAGAGCTCGAGGGAGGACCATGCTCAACTCATTCCATGGGGATCGTGAATAATTTGAACACTGATTAGCCCAAAGCATTTGAGAGGGAAGGCTGCTGCCTCAATTCAGCCAAAAATCCTGGACAGAAATATAACACTCAAATGCTGAATGTATCTCTGACAGGCATAAGCTGTGACTTTTTATGTCGCTAATTTGAATAGATTCTCATAAGGTCAAGAGGAGGAACAGCTCTAAAACCAAATTCATACTGTTCCAGTTTCAAATCTTTTCATTAAAGCATTGTGGCCTTAAGCCATCCCTTGAGACTGACACTAAGTTTTTTTTTTTCGAATAGCAGAATTTCCATATTTCTTTCCTATGTCTCATTCTTTAGAAATTGGTCCATTTGCTGAAGATGAAGAAAACAAAAAGGAGGGAGAGAACCTGGCAAAAGAGAAGTAGAGGCCAAACCATTTAAATCTATCAAAGTTGAAAAGAGATTGAAACAAGACTCTTCAAATGGGAAATGTTATGCAACCTTTATTATTTGCCATCTGCCTTGTAAAATTCAAATTAAGATGAGAAGGGTGAAGTTCTCACTTGGGGTTATTTTATTATGCAAAACATCTTGATTTTACAACATCACTGAAACACTTCATGGAATTACAGCTCTTTAATACAATAAAGTGGCCTCCTCTTTATCGTGGATTGAGAAAACAAAGAATTTAGACCTCTAAACTGCATACTTCATGGCAGCAGCCTAGCCTTCACAGACATGCTAACAAAGATGAAGGATTCCAATTGCTCTGATAGCAAAGCTAAAAATATAATTTCATGAAAAGTCTTTAAATTTTACCCCAGAAACAATATGGACTTTTTAACAATAATTTATATACCTTTTTAAACATTAATAATGTGTTTTATGTATTTTAGATATTTTGTGCCCCTGCCTTTAAAGAGTTTTACAAGAATTGCTAGACTTAACTATAGTGTACCAAGTATGCCTCTAGAGTTATTTTGCTTTAGACCATGTTCTTGGTTTTGATTCTTTTGTTTGGTCAACCAAAAGAGAAAAAATGGACTGTCTCATTGTGGTGTTTACTGCAAGTGACTTACATCAGTGCAATACTTCAAAATCAACCTATTGCTCTATAATGCACATCAAATATTCCACTTCAGCACAAAAAAAATGAAGCCTCACAAAAATTTATGCATTACATAAGTAGTGAAAAAGGAGAAAATGGATGCTGCAATCATAGTATTTGACTCTCTGCAGGAATGCATTGTTCACCATATTAGAGTTCTATATCTGAAAGCCCAGGCAGCCCATGCTGGATGCCTGACAGCCAGTGGTAGCAGGTCCAATAGTTTCAGACAGGCTGACCACACCTCCCTTCTTTGCCTTGAACAGGTGAATTGGGGGTAGAAGAGTGCTCGACACTGCTTCATCTTCAGGCAAATCACTCAGGCACTGTCCTGCAGCCCTTCCCTTTGCGCACAGAGACAGTGGCTGAGAGGCTGGTTGCCAGAGCCATTAAGTCTTCTTAAGTGCAACCACTGAACAGAACTGGCTCCATACCAACAATGCAACGGTTCCCACAAATTGCCTGCAGGATCCTCATACTCCCCTTCCTGGCTAGACTAAATTATAGCTATAAAACTTTGGCTTATATGGGAGACACACACCGAGTTTTGTTGCACACAACTTGGGACCACATAGATCATTTACTGCTGGAATCAGGCTAGCACTAAGCACTTCCTGGGCTCCCTGTATTGCACTGTGGAAATTATTTTTAGGATGCAAATGGACTCATCTAAAAGGTTGTTCTTTAAGCCTTGCCCATGTGGATTGCCATTCCACAGGGAGGCAGAACTCATCAAACCTGCTTCAATCTTTCATAAAAGTATTTTTGTGGGCAGTGAGTAGCTCACCACCAGTGAGGTTCCAGGATACAAGATTATTAAAGATCTACGGAATGTGACTAAAATAACATAATTCCTGTCCACCTTACTGGTTTATCGTCATTCAACACAATGAATATTTCAAAGTCAATCACTTTGAAGCATGATGCTGCTGTGTAAGAGATCACCTTGCTTCACAGCTCCTTGATCAGCACAGGCGAGCAGAACATCGCTGACCAGGCTCTGAACAATTTGGACTCATATCACAGCTATACAATAGAGGACACAATAACAAGATGCACTCTGTATCTGTTCACAACACTTTAAAACATTACTTCCAGCAACTGGAGTGCCAACTAACTTGTTTTCATTAATGCTTACCTATTGCTGTGCCAGCTTTGCAATTAAAACAAACAAAAACAAAATAAACTTGTCAGCACCTTTTACTTCCAACAAGCATTTCTCCTGCTTTTAATGGAAGATCAATGCCAAAAGCTGATGCAACTGGAGACAAACACTCTGCAACACTAAGGTTTGCCAGACAGCACTTTAAAGGTGCCCTCAACCTTTTCATCACCTACCAGTTCTTGTCTGTGAGCAGCAGGTCCAGCAGAGCATGAGACCTAGTCAGTTCACTGATCACCTGCATCAAGAATTGGTTGGGAATGTGTTATACTCATCTCCTGGTTTCTAGCACCCAGCTGCATTTCCCCTCCAGAACAGTGTTTAAGAGACACCTGTGAATACCACAGCCTGAAGCTCTCTCCAGCTACCTAAAGGCAGCACCACCACCATTTCTGCTGGTTTGTCACCTGCCCCAGGCCAAGCTCCAATCATTCAAACCATTCCTTTACAGAGAGCACAATCCCTCCTCTTTTACACCGTGAGACTAGCTCAGTTGGTGAGAAAATGGTGCTAAAAACACCAAGGTCAAGGGTTTAATCCCTGTATGGGCCACTCACTTAAAAGTTGGACTTGATGATCTTTGTGGGTCCTTTCCAACACAGAATACTCTGTGATCTGTGACCTGTCCACTCTCCTTTTTCTCTTTTCATCCAGTAGGGGCCTGAAATACCTCTTGTGGCTCTTCAGCTGACAAGTCCCATGCTATGCATGGCCTCACAACAAGCCTGGGGGTGAATTCTCTCACAGCTGAGTGTTTACTCTGCTATCCATACTCTGCTTTGCAGCACAGATCACAACAGATAAGTGGGAAAAATGGTATCATACCTTTTAAATAGCTTTGTTTGGGAGTATGTTTGAAGGGGATCAAAAGCAGTTTTTTTCTAATGCCCAGAAAGCAGAAAAATAGATTCTGAAAATAATGAAGCAACAAATATACAAGATCATCTGTCTAACAACACCATAAAGCTGAATATGATTTTTTAATGTTAAAAACAGACATGTGATCTTCAAAGAGGTCTTAGGAACAGAGTGATTTGGAACTGATTGCAGCCTTCATAAAAAGACAAATTATTATTCTTCTCAGTGTTCTTATACAATACAGACTATTTTGGATGGGAATTAGGCTGCCTGTAAAGCATACAAAACATCCTATCCACCACAGCTTTTCAACAGACTGCTTTTTTTAACTATTTATCAAGAGAATCACTATTCTTTGCCAATTTTTGAACATTCACACAGCTTTAAAAATCTGTCAAATTTTTGGACAGAGCTTTCCTTGGCATTTCTAAGCCACCTTGAACAACACCACCTGATTCAAAGCAGCACTACATCACCGCCATTATGCAAAGCCAGAGAGAAAGAGAACTACCCTCTATTTTTAAAGTTCCAAAATTCACTAACAAAAAACTAATGCCAAACCCACACATTTTCAAACTACACAAATGAACAGTAATTAGTGTCACAGTGAACTGATACTCATACCTACATAATTAGCAGTAGGTAGTCCTAGCTGTCATCTCCTCCTACCCTTCTGTAAATTAGGAGCAGTCTAAATTTAGCTATCCAAGTTAAACCTCCTGCTATTGCTACATATAGACTGGGAATTATAAGTATGTATTAATTATAAACAATTATAAGTATGTATATACTTGCATATATTTAAGTTAATTTGAGATAGTAGCAAGAAAATAGATTAATTTGCACCCTATATAGAGGTTTATTTTATCTACATTTGACGTTATTTTGATGACACTAATAGTCTCACAAACCAATCAGAGTTGATCCTCAGTTGGGAGTTCAAAATCTCTTTCTTGAATTCCATTGGTAAATAATGTGAAAAAAAAAAAATTAATTAAGGAGTTCCAGCTCTTATAAATTTCTGGTAAGCCAGGAAAAGATTATTTTTATTTTGATATAAGACTAGACCTATGCAATTAGATTGTGATAAACACGTAATTTGTTTCCACTTGCAGAATGTTTATCACTTTATTCTTTCCCTCATAGCTGCGCTCAGTATATACTGGAATAAAATAGTGTGGTTTTAAAACCAAAGCAATTATCATTCTACCTGAAAAGAACATAAGTTCTATTGAAGAGGACAGAACACTCGTCAATTTCCTATTGGGAAGAAATTCAGGTAACATGCTGAGTTACATGTAGCAGCAAATATGATTATTTGGAAGACCATTCTGATAATATTGTAAAAATAAAAAAAAATAGGGCTGTAAATTATCTTCCCCTTGGAAGAATTAATGTTATATTTAGAACACATGAATTTGTCTGTGATGCTCTGAGATCTCCACTAGAACAATAATCTTCTATGGAAGACATTCCAAGGAAATCTCTTAATGACATGCTGGTGAGTCATCTGGTCAGGAGCTAAAGAACACTGACTGGCTTTGGAAGCTGTTCTTCCTCAACATCTAATCTGGGATTAGATATTGTAATGATTAAGAAGAGACTGTAAGCAACCTGGGAGAAGGACACTGTACTCCAAGTAGTTCATGCATCACGCGGTGCTACTGTGAGTCAGGCTGCACAACTTCAGTAGGAAGCTAAATAACATATTTGCATATGTTTAAAAGTTCTTTGCACAGTAGCAGTACTCAAAGCTCCCATCCTATAAGCAGCTCCTCCTATGCAGAGGATCTTCAACCCTTCCTTAAGACAAGAGACCATCATGCATAAATTTGAGCCCATTCAGGCTCTTCATCAGAGATCTGAACTGACAAATCAATCCCTGATTGCTACAGAACAAGGTTTACTCTAGGTTTGTATGACAAGATGGGAAAGTAAGGCAAGTTACAGGGGACAGACAGAACAGAAAACAACTAGATTCCTCTGAGATAAGTACAAATCAGTAGGAACCATACCAGTTGAATGGAAAGAAAATGCCCCTCCAATTCCAATACTATAATCCAGAAAGTCTTAAATATGTCCCGGATTTGCCAGTGGCTAATTGCTACTACAGGACAAGTCACCAGTTCTCTCCCAGAAAAGCTCTCAAAACAAGTATTATGAGAGCTTAGTTTCCTAAGCATATGAAACACTGGACAAATAATAAACTACACTGTTATATGTATGTTTTTCATATTTATTCATATAACTACTTTCAGAGGTATCCTGCATTGTTTTTAACAGATTCTTTGTATGCCCGATGAGGTCTGGAGCTTGCCGTGTCCCACAGACCACTAGCTATTAACAATTTCTACCACAAAACATTCTGAATACAAAGAAGTGCTCAAGATATTCCTTCTCTACCTCACGAAGCCCTTAATCCTTCCAACATAGATATGACAGCTCCTTCCCCTACAGCTGAGCAGCCTAAGGCAACTCTGGCTGTTCCTGTTTAAGAGGTGGCCACCCAGCCAACTGCATACAACTAATTCTCCACCACCAAAGGCAGCACACCACCTAAACTCACTGTAACAACCCAGACAGCCCACGTTGTAATGCTCCATCCTGCCCTTTAAAGCAAATGGTGGAAAATATTTTGCATTTGTATTCCTCTTCTTCCTTTTGTCTAACCCATGCAAGTGACCCGAAATAATAAGCATGGGCTGATTAATTACTGCATGTGTTCCCTTCTGCAGAGCCAAAAGGTCAGTTGGGGTAAAAGCAAAGGGTGACATGACAAATAACACTAAACACTCCTGTTTTTAAGCAGCCACCTTGTTCAGTGAACCACACACAAACCAAGAAAGGGTTCTTTTCACTACAGGCACACAGGCTTAAATGGACCAGCTGAGAAATAGTTACTGAACTACTAGCTCTGAAGATGGAGAAAAAGCTTTATGTGGGCCTCCCTCCCAAAGCTAAGCAGTTAATGGCGTATTAAATATGTAGACATCTTAGTGCAGATTTCTAAGGATTTCTCTATATTTACATAACAGTTAGCAACCCTCTCTTCTGTGGTTGGGGTTTTTTGTTTGTTTGGGTTGATTCTTTTTCTTCACAAAACCATCTGCAACAGTGTGCTTGTTTTCACAGCTTTGTTTGTGTAGAAGAGGTGTTCACAACTGCATTTTCTCTTACTAAGTGCCACAGACATCATTAGTACTCTTCTGGGTATGAGGACACAGAGGTACCAAACAGCAGCAACCATCCCAAAGTGCTTTAATCTGAGCCTGCATTTTAGAGCTCATTTTAACACTTTCTCTGACTTGACTTTGTTATGTTATTGCTGTATTTGAGTGTTGAAATGCAGGGAATCATACTGTGTACAATTTTCAGAAGCCCTTCATGGTATACTGATTGAGGACTGAAGAGGAAATCCAGAGATCAGAGCAAGGCAACACTGGGCTAAGTCAGAAAATTTAAACACTTCAACAAACACGAAATATTTCATTCTCCTACTCAAAAGTGGTCCTCCTGTTTTAACCATGAGGTAGAGAAAATTTACTGTGAAGAAGTTTCAGCAATCCCTAACAGTCCTCAAAGTCACAAAATTTAACACTGAGTCCATTCCTAATTTTGCCATCAATTTATCAGTCTTTCCACAGAGAAAAAGGAACTAGAGAGCAAGCAGGTGTTTTGAATCTAGCAAGATGATTATACAAATTAGTTTTTCAAAGTATATAATTATCAAATTCTTAAATCACTTACTTCAGAGACTGTAACAAGAGAAGGCATGCAGACAAGCTGAGCCACGTAGATTAAGCAATGAAAATGTTAATTAAGAAAGTTATAAAAGGGAAAGGAAATAATACAGTGCCTCTGCATTAGCATGTGGAGCCGTGGGCTCAGTTGCGACATGGTGAGGAAGACTTTTCTAAAGCATAACTAAGTAGAGCTCAGGCTTCAGAAGGGGAAAAGAGAGGATCAAATTTCTTAGTGTTGTCTCCTGTCCTCACTCTTTACACATCCTTCTGCATGCCCAGGGGACAGAAGCAGCAGTCTAACAAGAAAAGGGGCAGATGTTGATGCTAATACACACTCTAGCTACACCAACTCCCAAGGAGCTCTGTGGCCAGTGTGTCAGCCAGCTTCAAGGCTGAGGCAGTGAGGAAAGACCCTTATAAATCTAATCTCTATTTTACAGGTGCTTCTGTTATTGAAAATATACATATTTCACCAGGGCTACACTGAGTATGTAAAATGTTTTTTTTTCCAGGACATATGAACAAGCTTTATAAGTCATGGGCACATCACCCACTCCAGGCTGACAAACTAGTGCTCAGAGCACTAGTTTGATGATGCAAACATCATGCATGAGTTTGCAGGGCCCTGGGAGTCTGGGGACACAGCTTCATTAAGCAAAAAGAGCTTACTAACACTGTTGCTTTGATTTTTTTTAAGTTTTTTAAAGCCTTCTGATGTTTGTACTTTTATACAGAACTTTCTCACACACTTTATGTAAATAACTTATTGTTTTCATTCTTTTATAGGAGACGAACAACTTAATAGACTGTTGAGTTGTCCAGTGGTATTGAGGAGGTGGCACTGTCACCCTCCAATGACACTGGCATTTCAAAAAAAAGTATAAAATTAGAGTCAGATTTTAATAAACAGTTTTTCTTTTGCCTTGAAAAGAACTGCTTCACGTCATTTGTGCTGTGTCCTACAATAACATAACACTGACTGCAAGGCTTGGGGGACCAGGTCTCACTGGGCCACTGTGAAAACTACAGCAAGTACAGAAAGGGCCTAAGGACTCAGTGACTGCTTCAAATGTCACAGCCTCCTTTACACAGATCATGTCCAGGTCTGCTGTAGTCCTATGGAATATCACCTTTGCTTCCATGTATGCATTCAGGCTATTTAAGTGTGCATCATTAAGAGCTACCTTTTCATTTCATACAGCTGAGGGAAGGACTTGGCTATGATTTAGTTAAACAAAGTCACTGGAATGCCTCCTCCAAATTTGTTCTCCTAAGACTACCATACCCCTCTGCCATTGGACAAGTACAGATCAAAGCAGCAGAGATGTATTTATCATGGCACAAAACAATGGCATGCTTTAGCACAAAACCACCATATTTTCCTCAGCCAAAAGCACACAAATCATTTGTGACTGCAACAGCAGCAAATTATTTCACAATAACCTAGTTTCTGAACTACTCATCTGGCAGACCCAGCAGCAGTACTTCTTGTTCAGGACATTCCTAATGGATGTAACACATTCAAACCACCTACTCCCTGTCCCAATATCCCTCTTCATACACTCTTTGCCTGCTCTGCAGTTTGATGCAAGTCTAGCTAAAGCAGCATTAAGAAATTGAGAACAGGAGCATGTCAAGATGAAAAGCTCTCTCAGTAAAGTGAGTAGAGTAGGGGGAAAAAAAATCTGTCAGCGCCCTACCACCAGCTTTTTAAAGACTAAATCTAGCATGTGCCAATGGGCCTAACAGCAACCTGTCACTGAAGTCCAGAGACATTCAGCTTCTTGAGTGACTGCATCTACAAGAGGAGCTCTCACCTCCTACACGCCTTCTTAAGAATCACCCAGAGTTATCCTAAAATTTATCAGGAAGCAGAAACACTCCCAGAATACTATGACATTTTCACATGTGTATGGTCTTGCCAAGATGCCAAAGTTGCTCTTTTCCAAGCACTATTTGCCTGTATTAGAGTAATAAACTAAGAACACTAAAGCAGGCTTTGTAGTAAGAGTCTTGGAAAAAACAGATACAGTGAGCTATCAGCTTGAAGGATTTATTCAGCTTCCAGTAAAGAATCTGTCTGACATCTCTTGAAAAATCTTCTATATTCTAGGATACATTTTATCCTTCAGCTTGCTAGGAATTACCTACACTGAAAACTAGGGGAGCACAAGGAAGTTCTGAATATATCTCAAGACATCACATTAAAATTATATGTCCAAAAACCAGGCTTTACTTCCCTATAGCTCAGGTCCTTTATTACCTGCTATTAAGCTGCTTAATATTTCCCTTTGTGTTAATACTCACATCCTTGCAGCCCATTGAGTGCTGCAGTTGGTAACAGAACTGACTGAGAAGGCAGGTGCAAGTGCTTGAGCACTAGTGGAGAACTGAGTGCAGAGAACAAACAGGGCACATGAGCATCCTCAGAGTTGTGGGCACTGCCCAGCTGAGGCCATAACTTGGGCTGCACTCTTCCTGCCCCTGCTGAACACAATATATTGTCTTGTGTGCACTTGATAAATAGATAGAACAGTCAGAATAGGGGGTTGTGTTTATTTAATTTAAATACATTTTAGTGCAATTCAGATCTTAATTCAAGGAAAGGCTGCAACTGCTCTGTCAGTTGGCTTAAATTAATCTCTGTTTAACTGTTGGAATGCACCAGGATAAAATTTTTAACTACTAAGTGACTTAACTGTAAAAACTTCAATGTATGTCAACATTTTACCCTTCCTTTCATTTGCCTCCTTTTACAATGAAAACAGTGCAGGAAACAAGCACACTGAAATAGTATGTGTTCCTTTCATTAATCACCAGCTATATTAAATTATTTCCAGTTATCTGGACAAGAACACCAATCTTTTGTCTTCATCTCTAGAAACACTACTGTAGTTCTATAGATAAAAAAAGCAGTTGACCTGTTAAAAAAAGAAAATATATGCATGTTTTAGTTCTAGATAAGACTAATACCAACATCCTCCTCTTCACATCTCAGTCCTCTCCCCCAGTGTGTTCCTGGGTTATCCTGATATAGAGTTACACCAAAAAATTTCAGTTGAAATCCTGTCTTTAGTTAGGCATCCCAAGTAATTACAGGATTGGAAGTTTTTAGCTTCCTATTTTTCCTTTCTCACAGAAGGAAAGGTTGTGAAGTTAGTTGACACCAGCTTCCACATTCCAATATGGTCTGGAAAAGACAACACAAACTAAAAGAAATAAATCTAAGAGCCAACTCTGCACCCAAAGGGACTCCATGGTTCCCCAGAGCCTTTTTTTTTTTTTTTTTAAGATTTTTTAACAGCATTGAAATCAGTTTTCACCTCCAAATTCAGTGATTCATCCCTATGCCATGACATTGGTTTCAGTACCAGGTAAAAACCCAAATCCTAGCATGGGATTTTAACTCACTGCAGCCATCTGTTTCAAGAGGATTATATGGATTTTTTTTAAAGTGCTAGACACATTAAAAATAGCAGAGAGGCATTTCAAATGCTTTTTCAGCTACCTTGTGTTAAAAATATCACTTAAGCATGAAAGTCAAAGCTACACGACCCTGTAAAATTGCTGTGTCTATTATTTCCTCTGAAATAATAGAAAACCCAAAACTAATACTATAAAAGTAGTAGTACAAGCATCAGCTATTTATTATCATCTCCATTTTTATTATTCATGACTAAAGAAAGCATTCGTAGTCCCTAAGTCTCAGCTATCCTCAGGCTTTCATTTAATAGCATAATTATAATTTCAAATATGGCAGATCTTCAAACACTGCTTCATTTTTATTTTGACAACTTAGTGTTAAAGTTTTCAAAACCAGGAAGAGAACACTTCCAAAGAACATTTGTTACCAAATGTGAAAGTCTCATTCTGCTTCATGCATTGACTGCACACTTTCAGAGAACAAACAGCATATGCATTTCAGGCAGGTGGATAAATGTCTTTTTCCAAGACATTTTGTTGCTGGCCAATATGTGTATTTGCAATATTTTACTGCCTAGAAAAAAAACCAAACACAGCAATTTTGTTTGCTTTGATTCAGATTGCTGGAACAGATCTGCTTTCTGTCTGAGCTGTGACTTGTTTTGCATACATGACAAAAAATTGCTTCTATCCTATCCCCCTCTGCAGGAGAAGCAAACATTCCATACATATTTTGATCTATGGGTTTTTGGTTTTGTTGTTTTTTTTTTTTCATTCCAAGAAACCTGTGCAGTCTTCTTTGTAGGTGAAAAAAGAGACCAAATGAAAGAAGTATTATCATTTCTATTTGATCAAACAGGTTGCACAGTTATTGTAGATTTATGATGGACTTTTCATCCTAGTAATATCATACCTCCACAAGCAGGAAGAACATAAGTGAAGCCAATACTTCAATACATGATCCTAGTTTTGAAAAGGATCACAAACCTTTTATTTCATAGGAATGGCACCTTTAGTTGTCCCTCTTCAATGCCAATGTTCTGTTAATACAGATCAGCTTTCCAGCCAGGCCCAGAGGGGCAGGAAGTCAAGTACTAAGGACGTGCATACGGAAAGGTGCCTGTGAATGTACAAGCTACTCTACATTCCTTATGCCTCCTAATTCATCATTTTACACTGCCTTGGCCTCTGCTTTTGTTTCCCACACAAATGTTGGTCACTGGGCACAGGTTTTAAGAACTGTAGCAGCTCTGACTTTGTAGCACTGCACAGAGACATAGCAAGAGGCAGCAAAACACCTCACTTTGTAGTATTTTCTTATTATAAAGTACTGAAAAATTCTATATCAGCTCTTTATTCTTCTTTTCTACTAAAACAGCCTCAAAATGCAGGAATTTCTTGTATAATTTAGTAATTTTTTTATTATGCTGATTTTTTTAAATAGCTAAGTAAAAAATTGTATCAACCTAAGTCATAATGACCTAAAGATTTGCCTTGTTTTCCATGAATTCATTAAATCAAGACCTTATAACAAAATTTGGTCTCTGTTCACATCCTTCAATAAAGATTTTTATTATAGTAATTATTAATGATTATTATATTATAGTTCCATTTCTACTTTTCAGCATTATCTGATAACTGCAGAATTCCACTGCTTTGGTAACCAATATTAACATTTCAGATTAATTCAATTTCCAAAGATTTTGGCAATGATACAACAGATTACAGCAACAGCTCTTCATATCTGAAGTTCCCAATTACGTTTGAAATTAGTGAGATGGGTGGTCTCAGCTTAGTTGTACTGCTTTTCCCCCTCACAATTACTCCACAGCTCAGCATCCCCATTTTTCCCTTCCTTGAACTCTCCATTCCCAAGAGAAAAAGCCTGCAATCTAAGATCAAGAATAATAAAAAGGGAGAAATTCTTATAACCATCAAGGAAAATAGTTAAGCATGCATGAACAGTAATAAGCTATCAGATAGTGCTAGCAGCCCTTTATTTCCAGAAGCACTAAGTTTCATTTGCCCCACTTAACTAATAAATTAAAAACCCTTCAGATTATTCATTGTCATAGCTTCACAACCTTATCTGGAGATTAAAGAACCTCATTCTCAATTCACTTTCAGAATAATCCCAATATGACAGCCATGTTTTAAGCAAATGATAGTTGCCGACATCAACTCAGGCCACATTTACTAGGACCTCTGATTGCTCAGTGAGCACAAATGCATCCTGTGCTGGGGCTGTGCCCTCGGGAATGGTGCCACGATGGGCAAGGGCTGATTGATCACTGCTAAAGGCTGTGCTAAAGGCAGGCACCACAACATGAGGCAACATCAGGAGGGGCTGACTCCTCTGCTTACAGCATCTATGGTGACTTCCACCCCACCAGGTTAGCTCTAGAGCCTGACAAGGATTGTAGGGGGAAAAAAAATACTGCTGCAGCTGGCACCTGGGGTACAGAGGATGAAGAAAAGGACCATCTCTGTACAGGGACTGTGAGCTGTCAATCCATGAGGGGAAATAAGGGTCAGATGAAGGTGTTGCACATAGAAGGCACGATAGCATCAAGCTACTATTCAATATCAGGCTACTTCCAGGTATGTTAAATAGCACTTAGAGCAAAGGAAATAAAGAGCAATTAAGTGATTACTTCAGAGACAGTTCATGGTGAACAAAAAGGACACCCTTATGACATAACCCAAAGTTTACAGAATAAACATACCAGGCAACTGCCAATAAGTCAGACATGCTGAATGACAAAATGAGACAGAAAAAAAGCACCTTCATCAAAAAATTGTTTATTGTTTGTTTTAGGTTTTTTAAAAATTATTTTTGCTGCGTTTATTCACCAGAAAATAACGTAAATGGGGGTAGAAGGGAAAACACAAAATAATACTCTTGTTTTCATGCTGTGCCTGTACAAAGTTGAATAACTAAAGAGATTAAAAGTTACAAAAAGCACCATTAATTCACCCTTTGGAGTGAAGCACTGGCAGTGCTTCCATACCATAGAACATCTTTTGCCAGTTTTCTGGCCTAGAGTGAATGAAGGAAAGGAAATATTCTGATACCAAAGTTGTCAGTGCTTTTGGAATTGGGACATTGCACTGCAGCTGTTTCAGCAACTGCAGACCCTAGCTTATGTAAAAGCCTTCATTACAGACAAACAGGCCCCTTCCTGTTTTGTAGATTTGAAGTTAAAACTAATTAGACTGAATGATGTTGTGAACAAATAGATAGCTGCACCATATATCAACAGCATGGCTACTTACAACCAAGAAGTCAACTTTAATAAGTAATCTGGTGCTTTAGAAAATAATTAGTAATTAATTACTTAGATATTAACAACAGATACTGCAGAAAGAAAAAACCTTCACTTTCATAATCTACCTTGAAAAAAAGAAAATCAGAATATCAATGTATTAGCAGATTGCTCTTCTGCAACCCCTTGCATCATGTTAGACTCCTTACAGTCAATTATAAAGTGAAAGTACAAAGGAAAACTACTACATGCATCCCACAACTAGAGATAATTTAGAAATTTTAATTGGAAAACCATTTAAAAGGTCTTTTTCTGGAAATATGAAGAGCAAGGTTCTTACCTATTTCGTCCATTATATTAAGTACTGAACACTCATTTGCTCTGCAGAGGTCTACTGTGCATCCATAGCATGATCCATATCACCATGTATACATAGCTTCAACATCCCAGCCTACATTTAAAAAATTCAGGCCAGCAATTTTGCAAACCTGAAGCAGAAAGGAGGTGATGTCACGGAAGAAAAAGGCGCAGTTTCAGAAAGTGTGGAAAACTCATGCCATCAAGGTATCCTTTCGAGGTCAAAACTGACCTGCTCTCACCATTTCTGGCCCAACATCTGATCAAAATGGAGTTTGTCACATCCACAGCATCATGAGATTATATTCAAGGACAGGGAGGGGGGAGAAGTCTGCGGAGCACTTCCCTGTGCTCTGCGTCAATAGATTTGGGCTTAGCCTCTGTTAAGCAGCTCAAGCCACTGGTTATTGGTGCTGGCAGCTGTCTACCACACTGCCCCACTTCCTATTTCAAAACACACTGCTTGGGAAGGAGGCCTTGGTCAGCCAGCTCCAACCTGCTCCCAAATAAAATGGAGAAGTCAAACAATGGAACCTCCATGTTTGCCTTGAACAGCCCTTCAATTGTTTAAAACACACCCTCACCTCCTTTTTCAAACAGCTAAATGCAAAGATCAGTTACAGCAATACTAAAAAATCCAATGAGCATTTCAAGATCAAAAACTGAAATGAGACATGGCCTTGATTTTAGAGAAGAATTTTTGCATGTTTACATAAGCAGATTGTTTACTTAGGCATTTCCAAGATTTTAGTATTAAATATATTATTTGGCACTTTAACATTTCTTTTCTTAACATTCATTACATCAAGGTAATTCTTGATGAGTTTCTATTGGCTTGATAACAAATGAGTCTTTTCAACAATCATGATGCAGTCATTAATGTAAATACTTTGCTCAATATGGCATAACAGTTACTAGCAAAATAACAGCAACTGCTATACAACTTCCCTCATCCTCAAAAATAAAATGCTAATTGCATATTTAGCCCAGATTTTAAGAAATACCTCTGCTCCAGGGCCTCCTGCTTTATGCCATATTTAAATTTTCCCTATGACATAACACACATCTATGTAATATGACCAAAAACAATTCTCCCCTGCAATTCCCTCATTATACATTTTGTTACAAAACAATTAAAAACAGATTCGTCACACCAACAAAATCGTGGTGTCGTTATACCTCCCATTTCAGTGCCAACAGCTAATAAACATGCTGGTTCTACATCAACCATTTGCTAAGCCATAATAACTCCTGTACTCATGTGGCACAAGGGCTTCTCACTGCGCACTGGCCCATGCACAGGAGCTTAAAAAGGCACTGAGCAGTCAAAGTCCTGCCCTGCAATGTGAAAAGCAGCCGTGTGGCTGTGGTATAACCAGGGAGCCTGGGAGAGTGGGATTGAGCACGTGGTCTTGTCAGAGCCTTCCATATAACCTCAGCAATGAAAATCCCAGGGGCACTAACCAGCACTTAGCCTCTCACAACTTGGATCTACATCTTTAGATGAAAACATTCCTATTCTCTGCTCTTTTATCATTCATTTATTCAAATAATTGGTTCTGATGCAAATATTCTCCTTCAGTCCTACAACTGAAAAAGTCTGAAAACAAATTTTGCTGGGGGACTGGCTACCCTGTCACTGGACTGTAATTAAGGCTCTAGTTGCTCTAAGCTGCTCCCATGAAACTGAGCCTGACAGTTTTATGGACTAGTAGGGAAGTAGATTGCTAAACATTATGTAGTTTGAGTTGAAAACTCAAAATAGAATGTAAATATTAATTACCTTATATTAGGAATACTAAAGATTAATTATCAATAATTTTATTACCTTTGTTCAGATGATGAGCAGGTAACTTGCTCTGCAAGAGGTCCCCTTGAGGTACAGTACATGAAGTATGGAAAGCACACAAACAAAACCAGAACCCAGCTCACTCAGATCATGTCCAAAAACACCCCACTGATAGTGACTGCAAACTAGAATTAAAAACCTAGGGAGAGAACAGGTTAAACTAACAACACCCCTCCCAGCAATGGTTCTAAAAGGAGTGTTTGTGTACTCTGATACATTCACACACAGTTCAGATCACACGGCCTGAGGAGGTAAAAGCCATTCTATCACTGGTGTGTAGGGTAAATTAACTTGCTAATTCACTTTCTAATGCACAGTTCACTAAGCATACAATTACATAAAAAAGGAGAATAAAAACTCATGCAGTCAAGCGTATTCAATTTGTACGGGTTTCTACATTATACAGAGTAGGGTTTTTTAAAATGATGATAAATACATATTCATAAACAAAACCACATCATTCACCTTTAAATCAAGTCACATGCACAGCAGTGAGCATATGCCATCCCTCTCTAGCACTGCCAGACAAAAGCTACATTGCCAAAAATAGCCACAGAGTGTGCTGGAGTAGCTGCAGAATGCCCTAGATACATTCAGGCCATAAAGACTGAGCAGCACTAACGCAAGGAAAACTTAGGCACTAAGGTTCATAACAGACCAGGGCTGAAAAGAGAGAGGAAGATGAATTTCCATCCTTGAAGCTAATTTTTAATAGATGTTATTTTAGCTCAGTTTAAAAGGGAGAGTTAAAAGGGAGAAAGTCGAGAAATGCAGAACACATGTATATATACACAAAACATTACAGAAGAAGAATGTATTAAAACACTTGGTAGAGGCTTTCTATGAAAAAGCCAGCTCAAAGAAAAAACATGTGTGCTTTTTTTTGTTTTAAAAGAAAAATATATAGAAAGTTGACTTTACAAGAGTGCTGTCCCATGCTCTGGTAGATGTTTCTCCTAATCAGTTTCTGAATTGTTTTCAAAACAGGATTTCTTCCTACTCCTCTTCTGAAAAGAATAGGAAAATTTAGCAGGTTTTTTTTCAAGATCATGTAAAATACTGTAAGCTGAAAGAGCTAAACAAGTAAAGATCAGGGTGCTGAGTGTTTAGGTCAGTTTCTATTGCACCAGGGCTGCTGGCAACAAGTAAGCCCCTGTCTGTCTGTTAGCAGGGTTCATTGAGGGAGCTTTAAACTAGATTGGAAGGGAGATGGGGACATAGGCTCAACAGAGATTGTGTGTGGGAAGGGGAGAGCTATAGCAACCACACTAGTAGGAAAAGGACAGTAAAGAGAGAATACCTCAAGCCAGCACAAGCAGCCAAAGATGGAACTACAACACAGGATTATGGGGCATCCCTTTGCATCCCCATGGGAATATGGGCACAATCAAATATTTCTGTAAGGTGCTTGTACGCAGGGCACACATATGGGGGACAAACAGGAGGAACTGGAGATCTGTGTGCAGTCACAGGGCTTTGACCTCATCGCAGTTATGGAGACATGATGGAATAGCTCCCATGGGATGGGATTATTGGAATGTAAGAACTGCCATTACTTTAGCACAAGTGTCATCAGAGTCACCTTCATAAACTTCAGCCGTTTCATTCCAACAGATTTTGGATGCACTGACAAGTGTGTGTTTCTCAGTCAAATACTGAAGTGACCAGAGTTAATTTCTTCAGTGGAGAGAGCAGCGTTCTGTCTTTCTAATGCTATCCTCCAAGTTACCTCTGAGGAAGAAAGCTCAGTCTGAGTGAAGGGATCATTGCCTATATCAACTGACTGAGACAAAATGGATTTCCCCAGATTAGCAGAGGATTGCCTTACACTGGCAGGCAAGGCTTCACCTTTAGGAGGAAGCTCAGCAAAAGACAAGAGGCATCTCCACACGTGCCCTGCCTCACTTAGTGACTGACTCTCCATGTGGCCCTTCTTAAATTGTCTGTGAACCACCTATTGCTCTTCCTTTGTGTCTATAAAAGTCTCCATAATAAATTAGCCTATCAGCTATTTATCATACATGTATAGATTTATTCAATTTCTTTTTTCTATTCTTTACATGTTAAACCAAAAAGTGGATATTTTAACTACTTGCTTTCTGGTAGACAGGAAACAATCACAATTATGGGGCTGAACAGTCTCCTGGCAAGACATGCTTTCACTGTAGACTCATTGTCCTCACAAAATTATTTTAGCACATTAATAGAAGAAGCTTCTGAAAATCTGAACAAGCAGTCACTTCCCCCACTGCTCTCTGGCAGTAATAACACAACCTAATTTTTTTTTTTTTTTTTTTTTTGGTCTTTAGAAGTCAATAGTCACTGTGGCATGAGAATAAGCAGAAGTCAGGTGTCCTTCACTGTTCTGTTGACTTTGCTTCTGACCCACTGTGTGAGCTCTGTCCTTTCAAATGCACACAGAAGGACAATGCCCCCACACCCAAGAGCAAGCTAGTATACAAACATCAAAAAGAGCAATTAAACAGAAGCATTGGTACTGAGAGCAGATCTCAAGTTGAAAACACTCCCCAAACCCCAAAGAGCATTAGCTGAAAACAGCTGAGTGCATTGGCTTAAGACCATGAACAACAATGTAAAGATCTCTCTTGAAAGTTCAGTCTCTTCCGTGGCTGTCCTGAAAACAACCTGTGTAAGGCAAAGTACAGCTGGGCAGGGGGGAACACGGCTGGCAGCTGACAGATACCACAAGTGTTCTGCAATTCCCATCCCAGGAAGGGGAGAGAAATACACCTCTCTCTTTGAATCTTCATGAGACACTTGCCAGGAGTAAGACCTGTAGGTGATCCAGGTAGTCTGAGACAATTCATGAGATGCTGAAAAAAGCCCTGTTTCTGCTCAACAATGTGATCCAAACATGCAGACTATTTTTTTATTCTTAACCCATAACTGCACATTTGATCACACAGTTTTAGCAAAAAAATTTTCTCCAACTAATTTGTATGAGCCTTAGAATGCCAATTTGATTCAAAGTTTTTTTAAGTGTAGTTTATGTCACTATACACATTTGGACTTCAGTTAGACCTATATCCACATATTTTTTTAATTTTTTTAATCAGCTATTTTGATTAATAATATGGTTATAAGGGAATTTACTTGAGGTGAGATTTGCTTCCCTTGTACCAGCATCATAGAAGAGGAGAGAACTTAAGAGTTATTCCACACATTTATGTACCTAAGCAATGATGTCTGATACACTCTTCAGTAGGAGGCTGTCAGGAGAGTCATGGCTTCTACTGTTGAGCAAAAATAGGCAAGTTTCAGTCACGAGAAGTCAGCATTAAGCAGCAGTGCATGTAGGCTTCCTTAATAAGAAAAGAGAGGTAGAATCCAGAATCTTGAAGTGCCATAATTTGCAGCTATGTAGCATTAAAGAAAGAAAAATATTTCTGTCTATTACCATCATTATGGAGCTCCTAGAAATGCAGGCTAAAGCAGCTAAAGTTAATTTCATTAGGATATTATTACTGGAAAGCAGCTCCAGGATAGGCCATTTTCCTTAGGAAGTGCACCACCTTTTCTCAAATGCTTCAGTGTAGAATCAAAGTGCTATACATGTAACTGCTGTACAGTATCCACGGGATGCATGTACCCTTTAGAAACACTGTCCATTCACTTTTTAAATAAGCACATCTGTATCCAGATGTGACTACATACTTACACATCTTTTCTGTGAGAACTGCCAGCAATTGCACCTTGCCTGCTGTGCTGGTGCACCTTTCCTCTCAGCTATGTCCTTTCCTCCAAGCAGACAAAATTCTGTGGAAAGAACAGTCTCTTCTGCATTTAGTTAAGATGAATGCTTGGCAAGTCCTTGAAGAAACTGCTCTGGACCAAGGAATTAGTGAACAGATTTAAAAGACAGAGCCACACTATCAAACACAGCAATTACTGAACAGTGAATAGAGCTTGAACAACCTTGCAGCAGTTAAGTATTTGATTCAGTAGCAGAGTGCGCAGCCTCATTACTCCCCAAAGTGTTATTTGAGGCAGTTCATAAGCTGCAGCCAAATCCTAGTCTTAAGGCAGCAGCCTTGTTAGCCGATGTTAGAGTACTTGCAACAAAAAAAGAAACCCAAAACCCAAACAAAGAAAAAACAAAAACAAAACAAAACCCCCAAACAAACAAAAAATAAACAACAACGACAAAACCCCAACCAAAACAACAAACTGAAAAAGCCTCCCAAGCCTCCAAACAGCCAATAACTTTTGGGACCAGGTCACTATTATATAATGCAGACTTCAGAGACCACATATTAAAGAATTGAGTGGACCACTTCACTTTTTTTGTGATAGTCTCTCTGAGGCACAGGCTAACTGCATCAGTACAGTTGCTTCTAGCTTTTGCGTTTGAAAATGCTGACTTTATAGATCCTGGATGACATCCACAACCCATCATTTTAACACCTCTCTCTTTCTGACTCATGATGCATCGTTTGCAATAAAATAAATGCAGCGGAGTCAAACTCAGTGCCAGGTCCCCCCAGCATAAGCAGTGCAGCAAATTGATAGTATGGCTGCAAAACAATCTAGACATTTACAGCCAATAGCAGAAGAACAAACCAAAGGAATCTGGACCTAGTCCAGCATAGCTTCTCTCCAGTTCTTGTAAATGCAGCTTTGATCTCTGGGAAGCTCTGAAGCACGAGTCAGATGAGCTACTGGCACACAAATAGCCACTATTCCAAGTAAACAGACAGTGCAGGCTTCTGGGAAGCCCAGGTAAGTAAACATTGCAATAAACAACATGAAGTGTGAAAAGGCAAGATTTCAGGAACAAAAGATACAATTAAAGTAGAATTAACTCTTCTTTATAATGCCTCTCTTCCTTGTGCCAGACACTCTTGACCTATCTTCCCATCAAATCCTATGGAGCCCTGTTCTCTGATGAGTAGCAGGCTGGGTATTTCAGGACTGAAGCCCTTTGTTTCTCCTTACAAGTAATACCAGGCTGTGCTGGAGCAGCACTGCCTGCAGTCCTGCCAGAACGCCTCAGCCCGGACTGAGGAGAGGGATGATTCAGACCATTCATTTTATAAGTCCCTAGCTCCAAACTCCCTTTCTGCAAGTTGCTTAACAGCCTAATAATTCCCCACTAGACAGAAAAAAAAATAAATTAAAAAGTAGGTACTCCACTGCAAAATTATCAACCATTTTGAGATATGACAAGATGTGACAGCATGATGTACAGACCCACCAATAATTCAGAAGATAAACAGATCTGGGATTCAAAGGCTGATGAGAAACTTGCACCGATTTCTTCAAGGCATTGAGGTACTATAGCTATACCTGTCCTTGGGAGCAATCTCATTCTTTGAAATGGATATTGTATGGTTATTTTTTTTTCAAGCAAGAATTAGACCACTAATTGTTTACTTGCAAAATGCAGTTCAGTTCAATAAAGCCAGAGAGATCCAGACAGGGCAGTAAGTGCTTTCAGTCCATTAACAAGAGAAGAATATAAGTGTTTCAAGTGTGGTCAGATTCACTACTTTTTCAATTTACTTTGCTTCAGAAGAATGACAACAGGGACAAAGTTGGTCCAGCCTTTTAGCGGTGTTGCACAAGTCTAAGCATGCATCTTCTTGCCAGACATCTTTAAAATTCCCCACACATAGCACTTCTTAGGACAAACTGAGCTCTGCACTACTCATGAGTTACAACTACATAGGGCAGAATTAAAGTTGTGCAAAACATTTGCAGCTCTGAAAAGCATAAACCATTCAGTTGCAATTATCCCATGTAATATTTTAAATACTTCAAGGTCAATAAGCCTTGTTTTTATTTCAATTCCTATACAGAGAATTTATTAAAAGACCTTTGGAAAAGGTTTTAAAAGCCATGGGAAAGGAGCACACACCATGTCTACTTTTTCAGTGCTCATAAACAGAAGTACACAAGTCCTTTACTAGGTGGACTTCAACTGATACCACTGATACAACTGCTATTTTTCCATTGTCAGCTGACTACAAAATTCAGCGTCCATCTATTTGTAGAATTAACTACAGCAGGTAATAGCCTGGCAGAGCTTTTTCCCTACTGACTTAGAAGGAAAGTACTTGACACAACAGAGCAAGAACAGGATCTAGAATCACTGTCTACAAGCTCTGCGTTTCATTTTGCCAAAGCCTGTGATGCAATCAATAGTGTAACTGCTTCCCACACTCTGCTGGCATTAAAAATCTGCCTATGTCTGTATTTGTTTAAGGATTTTCAAAAAAAACCCTCAAAACAAACCATACCCCATCTTCTCCATAGATAAGTGTTCCTACTTTGTTTACCTGGGGCAAAGGAATGGCTTAGCAATATTTACCTATTGTTCTTTCTCAAATAACCTATTTAAAGTATTGGAAGAGCTGTCAATGATGCCTCACAAACACCTATGTCACAGGGTGTGGGTGAAGGGTAGTACCCTACTTGCACAAGGGCAGATACAGGGACAAAGGCTTCTCTTCATGTCAGAAACACTAAGCATGTAGCCACAGCACTGCTCTGTACTTTGCCACAGCAGTCAGCAGCAGTCCTTGCTTGGAAAGCTCTGACACTGAGATATCCTCCAAAAGGTACCCACAGACAGCAGAAATACAAACACCACTGATGAACAATGTTTAGCCAATAAGCTTCACTAAAATCACAAACCACACCATAATATGTTAGAATGTCTAACCCATGTGGGACAGGGAATGGAAATACTTTAAAATTTGTTATTTCCCAGTCTGATCAGGCAGCTCTGTATCTACAAAATTTACCAAAACATACTCAAACTGCACAGAAGGTTATAACAACTGTTGTACATATCTACACCTCAAGTCCACGAATAGGCAATCCGATGCAGTGGCAGCAGAGCCAGCAAACCAGCCTGGCAGGCAATCTCCCTTTCCATCTGCTTGGCCAACAGCACCTCAGCACGCAGAGCTCTTGGCTCTACTGGCACGTAACGGGCAGAGCTCAGAGCACCATGGCCATCGTGCCATGCAAGTGTCCCATTAAAGCAGCCCCACTCTGCAAGCAGCAGTGAGGGAGCAGCTCTGACCACATACAAGCCATGCCAGCCCGGCCCAACCAGGTCACTGAGTGCAGCACCAGGAAACAGCAGAAAAGGCACAACTGCCAATTAACATAAGCCTCAACGCTCCACTTACTTAGCAGCCAGTTGTATTCAACACAAATTAGCTTCTCTTTCAGTACAAAGTCCCAATTAATCTTAAAGGCATGCAGGACACCAACAGACTCCCGATTTTCCTCATTTTATTTTTCTCTCTTTAAAAAGCAAAGCATAAAACGTAATCCAACATTGCACTGCTTTGTAATGCAGCACAAAATAAAGGTATTTGGAACGTGGCTTTAGCATTTATAATTGCACAACAGTGTGTTATATAACAGAAAAGCCAGATCTCATTGGATTTTCCCATTTAAAGATCCAAGAGTGCAATAGAGAGCAGAGGTTTAAGCACATGCACACAGTGATTTCATATCTTTTAATACGTACAAGTAGCAAAGTCTTCTCAAAAATTTACAGGCAAAACATGTTGTTAAAAAAGTATTTGTGATATATACCTCACAAACATGTATATGTTATGCTCCATATTAAATCCATCTGGAGGATACAATAAATGCTGTTTTTACTTAAAGAACATTTAAGCAAAAGGAAAGTCTGACAAAAAGAAAGGGAGAAAACCCTGTGAAGAGCATAGAAAGTAGGTGCACTGTTGCTCAGCCAGTAAGTAATTAGAACCTCTTTGGCTGAATGTTTTTCCACAGAGTAATATTCAATAATCCCTACACAGCATGAAATATTTGAATCACTATTCTCATTATAATCACTATTGTCAGGATGTTCTGCAAAAACAAGTTCCCTCTCCCCAAAGAGGGAAACAGATACTGTTCCTGTAAATGCTCCTAGACATTATATTTTTTCTGTAAGTCACAAGAATTTCCAAGTCAAAAGGCAGTCATTGCAGCACATCTCAGGACTGTTAATCAATAACTGGTTGTTTTCCAATAACCAGTCTCAGAAGGCAGCAGCTTTAAAACTGAAAAACAAGCTTTCTTCAAGTGAAGAGCATGCCTCAGTTTTTATAAATATATTGTTATGCCATCTGGAGAAAAAATTTTCATGAGCGTATGTAGTGACAGGACAAAGGGGAGTTGGCTTCAAACTGAAGGAGGGTAGGTTTAGATTAGATGTCAGAAAGGAATTCCCCACTGTGAGGGGGGTGAGGCACTACAACAGGTTGCCCATGGAATTTGTGGATGCTCCATCCCTGGAAGTGTTTAAGACCAGACTGGATGGGCCTCTGAGCAACCTGGTCTAATGGAAGGTGTCCTTGCACACAGCAGGGGGTCAGAACTACCTGATCTTTAAAGTCCCTTCCAACCCAAACCATTCTGTGATTCTCTTGACTTCTCTAATTCTCACTCACTCCCAGCCTCACAGCTCAGTGTACTTCCACACTACCTCAGTCCCCCGAAGTGAGGTCAGGTTGGATATTCTGTGCAGAGAATTTGCTGGGAATGAGGATGGCGAAATTCCTTCAAAAGTAAGCAAATGCCTTCCCCTCTCCTCAGACACGCATTACAACAGGTTTTATAACCACAGAGAAAAATGCAAAATCTTACTCTTCTTAAAGGTATTGAATTCTGCTTACTTCAGAACAGAAATTACATATAGAACATCTCATTTATAAGCACGCAGTAACTCTACCAATCCACTATGTTTTAAGAAATATCTTAGCTCACTTTAAGCATAAAACATGTTACCAACACCAAAAATGCAGAAGTGAACCTTCTCATGAAGTTGCTCCCTACCTTGTTTCCTTCTAAAGCTATGTTAGGTTATATAATTTCAAGGGCAGAGGTCTGCTTATGCGACTCACTGGATGAAGTGTGTCAAATCACACTCCTTGGAGTCATGAAAAGGTCACACAAAAATGAATGGAAGAGGGAGCATAACCTCTCTCCCTAACACAGGCTCCCTTCCTTCTGAAAGCTCCCAGGAACTCATCAGGTCAGGCTTACAAACCCATATTGCCGTTTCCCCTTACTTAAAAAATAAAACAAAACCAACCACCACCACCACCACCACACACCCCCCACCCCCCCCACACACACAAAAAGCCAGAAACACAGATGAGGTCAATGACATCTTAAAAGTACCCCTGCCCAAGAACTCTACTGAAAACTGGCTGGCAGACTTCAACATCAGCATACCTTCGTGCCTTGATGTATAGGAAAAAAAAACCCCTCAGTTTAACCATCTGGGACTAGATTTTAGTGATAAGAGCTTGCTACTGGCAATTATCTAGATATTTTTGAAAAGAAATCCTAGGACAAGTTTAAGAAAAGTCCATAATCCAGGCCTGGAGTATAAAGAAAGACTAAACAGCAGCACTTTCTCAAAGTGTAAGCTAAATATTCACAGAGATTAGTTAAGAGTTCCCTGAAAGGAAACTGCTAGTAGCAGCAAAACACACTAAACTGTTTACAGTCAGGCAAGAGCAGGGCCTATTTGCACAGCTAAAACGAGCAGAAATCACCTCTGCAAACCTTGAGGTCAAGAGCCTTTTCAGAACTGCAACACAATTATCAGGGAGATGCTGTCTTCACTTCTCAGGAAAGGAAGATCAAGCCATCATACTATCACCTTAAATATTTCAGTCCTGGAAAATTAAATATTTTCAGTCCTGCTCATCATGCAGATGCCACAAACATGTGAAATCTGAAAGGAATTTTTAAAAAGCCTAACCAAAACAGGAGGCCGCCACAAGCATCTCTGTGCTGTGTGAGCACCACAGTCTGCACAGCACTGCTTTGCTTTGCCCTGCATCAGTTATTGACTACAAAGATTTAAGCTGGACATACTGCAGTGAAAAGCCAGGCTGTGCTGCAGGCAGCCTTCAGTCACATTGAGCATGTGAGATATTGTTTACAGCAGCATAACTCTACCTAACTCACAGGGATGGTGAGACTCATAGAAACTCCCTGGACACAAATTATGACAATTGTGTTTCCTAAAACTGAGAATAACCACAGAAGTAGATCAATATATTACAGCATAATTCAGAAAAAACCAAATTGGAAGTGTAAGAACATATCAAAACAGTGATAATCCACGCACAACAAGAACAAGCCAGGTCTGCAGCCTGGTTTTATTGCCAATACCTCACTCAGCAGCTGGTTGTTGCTGTCCTTTTCTGGTTTACTGATGGCAACTGACATCTGCTTTTTTCTTTACCTCTTATTTTGCAGTTCAGACTGCAAGTAAACACATCACTACCATAGTGGCTAGAAAAGGTTGTTTGTGTTTAGAAAAACCCAACAAAACAAAACCTAATTTTTCTCCCTTTGCTGCAGGGAATAAGAGTGAGGTAAACACATTTTCATTTTTCTAGTGGAAGGAAATGCATACGAAAAGGGAAAGTAGCATTATCTAGAATTTGTATGGACTGCATGTACATGCAGGGTGTACCTTCCTCAATGAAAGCACTGCTACAATTAAGAAATAACAGGCAAGAAGGTTCATCAGATTGTTTTTCACCACACTGCCATTCCTGCACTATAAACTAGTGCAAACTCCACTAACATGACATTTCTGTCTTCAGAAACAGCTCAGATGTGTTTGGTGTGATTTGTGGTGTCTTACCATACAAGCCAAAATTCAGTACTGTAATTTTCATCAGTGCATTTAGTCAGCATGCAGGTGATGAGGAAATTGACTTTGAATAAAGGAAAAAAATCCAAAGCCAGAACTGGCTGTGTAAAAGAATGACTTCTTATGTCAAGGACGGGTAACTGGATAAACCTGCATTTCCAAAACAGCTTTCAGAAAAGCTTCCTGAAGCAGAATTGAGAAACAAGATAGCTTTGTACACTAAGATACAACAGCATGAATCAAGTTCTGTCAGCACTTCTATAATATGCCTTGCCCATGCAGGAGCTTAAAATGAAGCTGAAAAAGATCAGGAATTCAAGAATGAAAAAAAACCCCACCCAAGCCTCTTCAGCACATTTAACAAAATGTTCTAGAGTATCATGAGATTTTAGGTTGAGGATCTTTCACTGGGCTTTCAACTGGTCAGTCTGCCTGCCTAGGACATCAGCACTACAATCATATTCCCAGCAATCAAATCAGAACTCAGGCATTCTACAGAAAACTTAGTTTTGAAAGTGTTAGTTCCTCAATAATTTTCCTTATTGCCTCCCAGGAAAAAGACGATAAAAATTCTTCCTAATGTTTTATGTGTCATTGACTATCAGATCTTTCGGGAGCACCCCTGTTCTTGATTAGGAAAGATTCACATTTTTAGCACAGCATACCATGAAATGGGAGGTGGGTATGGCACTATGTTGCAGCAAAGCTCTGCTGAAAATGAAATTCCAACATCTGGGGTATTTCCTGCAGGGGTGTGCTGTGGCACCAGCCTCATTCCATAGTCCTCCAATGCTAAACAAAAACCCAGTGGCAGATCACAGAAGAGACCTGTGAACAATTGTGCCCGGTGTGCCAGACTGTAGAAGGACAGTTGCTCCTATGTCAGCTTCAGATATAAGAGGAAGACTCAGAAGAATGTTGATAGTGAAAATCAATCAATCAGTCAATCAACCTCTGTGTGAAGACTAGGCCAATTAGCAGGCATTACTGGAGGCTCAGACTGTACTGGTGTGAAACAAAAGAAATAAAGACTGATGAGCAGGTGGCAAGCAACCAAACTACAAATTCAATCTCTAAGTACATTGAGTCCCTTCTGGGAACTCCAGTACTTTGACTATTTCTCCTGGCTTCTTGAGAGTTTTGGATAACTTTCAGAACAGGAGGCAGAGAGTCAGTTTGCCTAGGAATTAAGCTGATTGTAGATATGGCCTCCAACATGTACTATTGAAGACCACTTGCTGAGATTAGAGACCAGTAGAAAATCCACAAATGTGACTTCTAACAGGAAACTCCTGCTTTCCCTGAAGCCATCTCTACAGACACTAGTACCAGAAAAGAAAGAGTGCTTCATCTAAGTGAATTTTTATTCCTGTGTGATAGGCATCAACTGGAAGACCCCTATAATTTGGAATCTCTGCTACTCGCCACATTTTACATCTCAGGAAATACCTGTGCTTGGTTTGTTCCAACTCTTAATTCCAGACCAGTTTCTTCTTGTTGATAACTGCACGGATAAACTGCATAAAATGTGCAGATATATAGCTAATCCCTGAGAAAAACTATGTTTTCTCCAGAGAGCTGAAGAGCAAAACTAGGCTTCAACAGATCTGAAACAACTGGATGAAAATCTATTTCTCCAGAATAAAAGGGAACAAAAACTACAACAGACAATGAAAGGCAATCTTGTACTATCATTCCATTGAAGCTACAGAAGGTATTCATCTACTTCAAAACAACCCAAGAGTTCCCCAGCAGAAAAACACAGAGTACAGCTACAGGTCTGTGCCAGTACTGACAAAGCAGCTCAGTTTTCCACTGGCATAGCCTGCACCAAACCCCTTGTCTCCTCCACTGCAACAGGGACTAATTCTGCTTTCTGGAGAAACCTGCATCCAGGTTAAGCTCCAGTGACCTGCCTTCTGGAACACTGTTTATTCTAGACATTATCAGCAAGTTAATAATTTAAAAGAGAAAGTGAAGCTAGCATTCAAGTGGTCCTCCTCTGAAACTGCCAGCATAAAAAGAAAATTTATACCATCTGCATGCTTAGGGGTACCTAGTCATTCCTCCCTTGAACTTGACTAAGCAGTTAAGGCTACATCTATACACTAAGATGGGGCTTGGAACAATTCAGTTATTTAATGGGTCTCATAGTTAGACCTACAAATCAATGAGAGTTTTATAAATGTGATTCCACTCTGCAGAAAAAGAAAAATAATTTACATCAAGCAACAAGTCTTCAGAGTCCAAGTTTTAGAATATTCCCTAATTTAATTTCTGATATTTCATCTGCATTTTTATTTGCTTATTAAACATTGTTTCTTAGTGTATCTTATATTCGTTATACAAATCTGACCCACAGACA
This sequence comes from Peucedramus taeniatus, assembly GCA_013400575.1. Taxonomy (NCBI): domain Eukaryota; kingdom Metazoa; phylum Chordata; class Aves; order Passeriformes; family Fringillidae; genus Peucedramus; species Peucedramus taeniatus. Next base: position 54,374 of record WBNO01016598.1, read on the forward strand.
TCAGTGTCCACTCAAACCATGCTTCAGCTCAATGCATCTAAAACTTGTGAGTTTCAAGCAGTGTTGGCTGCAAAAACAGTGCACTGTAAGATGCACCTTCAGTGATTGAAGGCAGTTCATTAAAACAGAGCAAATTGTATCAATCATTGTGGCATTTGTTCTGGCATATTACTGTTGTGGTCTGAGGTTGGGTAGACTAAATAATACCATAGCATGTCTCACCAAACAAACAAAAAACCCCACATCCACAAATCACTTCTGAAGAGACTTCTGATAATACCACGAGGCTCTTTTGAGATGCTGTCATTCAGAACTCTTAATTCTCAAAAAACATAAAAACAAGGTCTCCAGTTGTTAAGTACAGATTGAATTTAAAGAAGCAAGAAAAAAATTAAAAAGGCACAAAAATTATTCTGTAGGTAGATGAGAAAGCAAAGAACACACACATGTGAGCTTGTGTAGGAAGAAAAATTATGTACTCCCACTGAATCAGCTGATCCTGGTAATACATAGAGCTCCATCACCACTCATGGCCACAAGCAACGCTCTAGGCCAGTGCTCATTAATTTCTCTGGAGTTCAATATGACAAGCAATAGCTTTGCCCTTAAAAATAAATTCAGACTGCTACATACCTGGGTACAAAGCCAACATAGAGGGAGTGAACAGATACAGCAGTTCCTGAGCAAGCTTTGCAAACAGCAGCCAAGACTCTTGACAAAACCACAATCACAAAAACATCAGGGGATAGAAGTGCAAGACACTTCTTTTAAAAACATGAGCTTAGCTATTCCCTCAATTTTTCACTGCAAAATAAAAACATGCTACTACCTAGGTGTGTGTAATGCAGTACAATAGGACAAAGAAATCCATTTCTTCTTGCTGTCAACTTATTCCAAAGGTGTGTTACTGTATAAAGTCCTCAAAAGAGTATTATTTGCATATTTTCAGGGAGAAAAGAATGCAACAAGACCTCAGAGAATTCCAGGATTCTAGGACAGATCTATCACTTTCCAGGTTTCTCTTTTTCCCCATAAGAAATGGCTATGAACCTACATTCCCTTTACATTTATTTTCCACACAGACTCATATATCAAATTCCAGGTTTTTAAAGTCACGACTTTTACAGAGGTAATAGTGGATAGGGGAAAAACTTCACTGCTGGCTGTCAGTCTTTCATGAGTTGTGTTTCTTATACAAAAGCTTTCTTGAGAGTTATCTCAAATAACCTGAACACCAATCTTTTTACAACTTCAACAAGCATCCTGTCCTGCAAGTGCAGTAGTCCAGTGTTGCATCCTGTTCTCACCAGGACAGTACTGCTGAACACTGTGTTATCATTTAGATCTTGGTTGAAACGACCCCATTTACTTACAAAAGCTATTTGCAAAATTCAGTCTTTCCTTAAAAGGGATTATTATCCTAGTTCACATGCCAAGTTAAACTGAACGCACCTTAACAAATAATTTAACTTTCAAAACTATCAACATAATTTTATTTTACTTTTGCCACCAATGTAGTCAGTGTCAAGTATGCTCCCTGAGCACATGAATAGACCACAGGCTGTTTCCCCACCAAAAAGTAGTCACCAAAAGGACTGAACACAATCCTTCAGAATCAGCAGAGGAAGCCTCTTCTTAGGGGTGAGCTAGAAGTGTAAGATGATTCTCACCCAGCACAGATAAGCACTGTCAGTAATCCCAGCACACACTTTGATGAACAGGCTGTGTTACAACACAAGCCAAGTCCTCAGACCTTGGACTTTCACTCTGAAAGCCAGAGGGACTGAACAAATCAGATTTGCTCTACTGGCCTGTAGACACATTCCCTGCTATCCCCCAGACTTGCAGCACAGTCTCTTTGCTTTACTGCTTATAAATTACTTCATGTTAGGATCTCTTTGTCATGGTTAAAAATTGGATGCTTCCTGCTACCTGGCACCTACAGCTATGAATGGGGACTCCCTACAAACAGAGGTAGCAGTTTCCTGAAAAAACACAAGTTCCTTTTGTATCCCCAACAGCTACACTATAAGCAATGAATAGGGCTTTTAAAGAATGTACCTCCCAGACACTTTGAGAGGCATTTTAAAGACCTCATTGCAATCTACAACTGCTTTGTGAGGGAAAGAGGAGGGGCAGACACTGATTTCTATGCTGACCAGTTACAGAACCTGAGGGAACAGCAGGTTGAAGTTGTGTCAGGGGAGGTTTAGGTTAGAATCAGAAAAAGACTCTTCACCCAGATGGTGGTTGGGCATTGGAACAAGCTCCCCAGGGAAGCGGTCACAGCACCAAGCCTCACGGAGTTTGAGAAATGTTTGGACAAAACTCTTGGGCACATAATGTGATTCTCAGGGAGGGTCCTGTGATGGGCCAGGAGTTGGACCCAGTGATCCTCGTGACTCCCTTCTAACTCACCTTTTTCTGTGATTCTGTAAATAAATGTCTAGAAGAATCACAGATACTTTTGGACCCCTCTTCTCCTGGCCTTGGCAAGCAGCAAGAAAGGAAGTGCACAGAAACATCAGCAGAACTCACTGGAAGGTGCAGGATACCAGACCACACTGTCTGGGTTCTCAGCCCTGTCCCTTTACACAACCAGCATCAAAATGAGAATTGGTTCCTTTCCTTCCTTCCACTCACTTTGCCTCAAATGCAGATGGGCAAGATAGGGCTACATCTTGTCAGAAAAACCCCGAGTACTTGATTTTGGTAAGCCAGTTCATCAGCCTTTAACAATTGCTCACTCTTTTGCCCCAGACAAACCAGAGGTCAGCCTCCTGACCAGCATTAAGAGGCCACATTGAGAACCACCATCCCAGGCAGCTTTGCTGGTTTAAAGTATGGTGAAAGCCAGAGACTCTGCTGTCATTCTGGATCCTGCCCGAGGCACAGACTCTGCAGCGTGGGATAAAATTACACTTCCACACCCCATGCAATACCTGTTTTGTAAGTATACAGTTTCAGTTTCCAGGACTATCAATTTAATGCCCTTGAAGATGCCAAGTTCCCTTTTCTTTCAGGTATCTTAAGTTTGCTTTGGGTATAGAAGCACAGTAACAGAAACAACTGAACTAAAAGTTAGACAATCTGAGTCTAAAAAGAAATATATGTTTCTGTAATACATGCAGAACATGGCTGCTAAGCACCCAAACAGTCATGACAGAAGAAAACTCCTCCATCTCTCTGGAAGAACAAACCTTTCATCTGAAATGAGCAGTATGCACGAACATTACCAGCCACACAACACTGCCAGAATCTGCTGGTGATCACTGACATCAGTATCATTCACCAAAGGACTGAAAAAAACCTCTTTTTGATTTCAAGATGACAAAGAATCAGTGCTACTGTTCAGAAAGCTAAGGCATGTATGTCTAGCTTTCTATTAGCAATACTCACTCAGCACATTAGAGGTACCCTCCCTTGATCAGTTTTAAATAAGCAGGATGGTGAAGGACTCCATTGCTAAATTGAGACTTTTCATTAATTTGTCACAAATGTTGTAATTCTTTCAGCTATTAAATATTCAAATCCATAACCCAGAAACATGAGCACTGCTTTTCCAGCAGTGATAGTTTCCATCAAGTGATAGTTTTAGAAACACATTATCAACAGTTGAGAAGGTACTGCTTCCAAGAGGAAGGAAAGGAGGAATCACTTTAAAATTTCATAAAATTGAGTAAGGTTTTAAGACTACATCCAAGGAGCA
>WBNO01016598.1:58171-71964 GCA_013400575.1 Peucedramus taeniatus
AGGAGAGGGAGAGGGAGAGGGAGAGGGAGAGGGAGAGGGAGAGAAATCCTCTAAGGCAGATTGAATTGCTTGTGCCTGAATTCAAGGAATGGCTGAAGCTGAAGTTCACACACACAGTATGAATACCTGTAATTAAACACTAATCTACTCACAGTCATATCTTTGTGATTTACATACAGAACCACTACACACACACTCTTTTCAGTCACAGAAACAATATCTGTTTTTCTACACTGGCTTTAAGGAAACACTGAGGCTGTTAAGTGTGTGGCTCTCTTCCTGTTTTGCCTTGTTTCTTTATGAATATAGCTGCAGAACTGCAGGAAAGCTGGTAACTAAACCAAAAATCCATTGAAGTGCAGAATAAGCTTCTGTAAACCCATAGAAATTATATTTGAAGAGTGCACTATGTAGCAAAATTCCTGTATGTTATAACAGGAAAGGACAATAAATGCTATTAATAAAGGTAAAAAAGGATATTCAAAGTAATTTTTATTTGCACTCTTCTACTACTCAACACAATCTCAAGACCCTGAAATAGTAGGTACCATACAAATATATAACAAATATGCAGGCCTTGTCCCAAAGCCAAGAGAAGGAAAGGAAGTTAAAACATTTGTTGAAAAAGCAGTAAATACAGTTCACATCAAAGCAAAGGAAACATCAGGAGCACATGGCTATAAAGGTCACTGCATGCTCTTAATATCTCCAACATTGTCATCATTTGTTTTTACTGGAGAAATAAACTCATTTTGCCTACCAGACTCCCCCAACTACAATGCAGACAGCCAGACAAGCAAAGGAATGGCCAATACTAAAATCAATTTACAGAAAACCTCACAAAGGCCAGCCACTTTAAGATCCACATAAATACTTGTTTCCCGGATCACAAAAACAACTCTCATATAGAGTCTAGTCAAGCCTTAGTAGTCTGAGAAGACCTGAACTATGAAAATATTGATTATTTTAAATCTTGTGATGATATTAAAATACTCTTAATGGAGGAAAGAACTTCTTTACTTTGGAGTATTAGATCCATTAAAGGCCTCTTGGGTATTAAACTGCTGTACAAAGACAGGTCCAGAATTATAATAGAAACTGCAGATGAAGACAACATTTAGCCCATCTCCCACAAAGATGACCCTGACTTAGAATGTGCTAGAGAGAGAAAAAAAAATAAACATCTCAGTAGCTGCAGGTGCTTACTGAGCAAAAACATGTAAAGAACTAAGACAAGACAAACCCTGTAAAGAAGCAAGAGAACAACAGACACTAAAGATTCACAAAAGCCCCATGTGGGTCCATCACGAAGCCATAGCTGCACTGGAGTGACCTTTCTTGGTAGCAGGTGAGAAGAACTGCATCCTGAGGACATGGATTCTCCATTGCCAGGCATTCCAGCCTAACCCACCTAATGACTGATAACATTCAAATGTACAGACAGAGGTATTTACCCACACCTATCACTGTGCAAATGGCCTACTGTTCTAGAGACACTATGAGCTATTTTAAGTATTTAGTAAATTGAAAAGCAAATGAATATAGTTCCAGAGTATGTTGTACCATTTCCTATACTATTTCTCACCAGGAGCAGTCAAGGTAAGCTGACAAATTTTTTATCTTCTTAAAACCGTGTGAACTTGTTTGCCTGCTATCTGTGCTACTGCTCACATGCATCTGCTTACATTTCACAGCAACAATAGAAAATAAAGGAACAATCAAAAATCAAATTTCAGTTAAAATAAGAGAGACAAAGGATAAGCACATCTGTATCGCTCCTGCAAGTAGAAAAGAGTAGCTAAGTCAACAAACTCTTGGGAAACTAGCAGTGCTATTGAACAAAACCAGGCAAATTATTGATTTTTAGCTTTATGGACTGTTGACTCTGGAAGCCATCCAGTGGGTGATAAAGGAAAGTAATATGCTTCTTAAAACATTAAGAACTCAATAACTTCACGTTAGAGTTTGAACTCCATTTTATATGGGCAGTTTCAAATATAGAAGAGCAGGTAACTGTGTACACAAGACCCTAACACAACAGGCACATTAACAATTACTAGCACTATATATTTTATCATGAAGATCTAAACAGTTTTTTACCATTCTGAGAAAAAAAAGGTACAAGCTGCAAACTCAAAAAACCCCAACAAACACAACCTCAGTTCTGAATTTGTTTGTAAAAGCCACCAAGCTATCTACCTTTTTCCCTCAGAAAAAAAAAAAAACCAAACCAGTTAGCTGTAAATTATTCAGATCTAATAAATACACACAACTATAAATTTGCTATTTAAATGCTTTCTAGCCTCTCCAGTTACATGGTAGAATGGTAATAACTGAAATTTAAAACAGTGTCTTGAGGCTACAAACTAACATTTGTTTTGTAAACAAAAACTATTACAATCCATCCCTTCCCTCCACCCCCCCAAAAAGAGTGATCATACACATAGAATCCCTTCAGGACAAAAAAAAAAAAAAAAANNNTTACAGTCACAATTGTAAGTAGCAGAATCCCTGCCAGACAAATACTAGGATCCATGCAGGAAACAGGAATTAAATGATACAAGGCAGACAGTGGCTACACAGGCTTGACAGACCTGCTATAAATCAATGCCCATCAGCATCCCTCTGCCACCACTGCTTACCTACCTTGAGCACCATAAATATTTTTCTTTAACTATTTGTTGGGTTTGTGTTTGGGTTTTCTGTGTTTTGTTTTGTTGTCAGACAAAAAGTCAGCATATTAGAACAATGTGTATTTTTCTATACTCTGCCAAAGGCACACTGCCCCTCCCACACTTGGGTGGAAGTATAGACAGTTTCACATTGTCTTTGGCAAGGCTGTCTTCTATAACAGGCGGGCATTGCATTCTGTACTCTCCAACCCTACCCTTGTTTTTAACAGTTATTTACCCAGACAGTAAACAGAAGTCAAAGTAAACACACATAAGCTCACGCATATATTTCTGATGCAGGACCATTATCCCTACCAGAAGAAATGTGATTAATAAACAAAAAGTTTTTTTTTTCTTCATAGCCAAAGCAGCTGATTGCATAACAAGCCAGGGGATTTAAATACACCTATCATGCACAGCACATTTGTGAGTGCCAACATGAACTGCCAAACTGCACCAGTCACTTATAGACTCCCTGTAACACACAGAAGAGCTAATAAAACACTGCTGTGCCTGCTGTGCAGCATATCCCACAGACAGCCCTGGTCACACTGCAGAACAGCAACGTACCTTTCAGTCTTGTGGAATTCCCATTTTTTTGCTGCTCATCCTCTTCATTAATGGTGAATAAACCTGGGGGATTTGGCCTGACACTTTTCTTCAGTCTCTCTTGTCGGAGGGCAGTAGTCAAACCAAGCATGTTGCTGTTGCCTCTTGCTTATTAAAAAAAAAAAAAGTAAGAAACTCCAGCCCCTGATAGCTGCTAGCTGCAACGCTGTCTGTTCATTTGAGCACTTGTAACAGATCCCCTATGGATAAGCAGTATGCAAACAGCTGACAAATGCCAACATCTAGTCCGAAGTGAAAGGCTTGCAGTCGTTCCCCTCCTTGAAGAAAAGCCCTGATTAAAGGCACATTGGTTCGGATGCTGCTCGTTGCTGTCTTAACTCTTCAATCAGATCCCAGCCCACAGCTCCAGGTTCCTTGCAGCAGCACCTTCTTCCAGCTACAGCACACTAAAATATTCATCACGCAGTACAAGAGGAGAAAATATGATACGCCGCTGTTAACAGTTGCCCTGACAACACGGACACATCCTAATCAAAGGAGGGTCTATGAGTGCTGTCTCCTCAGCTGCAGCGAGCCGGCCTTGGGAACGCTGTCTCTTGCACGCTTGTGGAGAGCTGGAAGCACCTCGGCAGCAGGGGCTGCTCCTTCCTCCTCTCCAGGCAGCGGGAGAATGGAGCTGCGGTTGCACAAGCAGATGAGCACTGAGTGAAAAGAAGCCTGGAAGGCTCCAGGCATGAACCTGCTTTTTGTTCAGCTGCTCTGCTTATTCATGTCTAGAAATTTTAGCCTAACCTATAACAATAAGGATGAGTCCTCTTCTGTATTTGCATGTGCTGGGTGTCGTGTGTGCCACCGCCCCCCCACCCCCTTAATCACCTTCCTATGCAGTACATACCTTTTGCATTAGGAATGCATACACCCACAATTACAGGCAGGTGTTGGAACATTCTTTTCCACATGTGAAAACGCAAAAATGAGAATTTCTAGCTTGTGTGGAAAACATGGGGCAACAAAATTCTGAAAATTCTGTACCACACCATTAGTTTTACAGCACCAACCTTTAACATACACTTCGCAAAAAAGTCCAAACAGCCCAGGTACTTTTAGTTAATTGATTTCCCTCATATGCTGGCATTCTGGATTTTCTTTACCCATTTACGACAGAAGTTTTGCAATCTGAATGTTTCATCCTTCACAACTGCAAATGCCACTATGCAACATGCTGGATATTTCACCTGAGAGACATTTTAATCTTCATCTACTTCCACCTCAGTTCAGTGTGTGCTCACCATTTCAAAATGCTACCGAAGAAAAACGCCAGCTAGAATCTCTCTTTAATTTTAAAAGTACATTATTTTTCCTCGCTTCAGGGTTGTTTTGTTTTGGTTGGTTGGTTGTTTTTTTTAAGGGAATCTTGATGTAACCTGATCAGCCACCACAAGATGGCACAGACATTAGCTGACAAGTCTGTAGGTGGCTCATTGAAAACTGCGAGTTCCACAGATGTACGTGATCGCCTCAACGACACAGGTAACAAAACTGAAGAAGGGTCAGAATTTATGACATGGACTATGCTGACTGCCACAGTGGCCTGGGATGCTCTTTACAGATGAGTCCTGGATCATACTCAGCTGGCAGGATAGCTCTGTCCTTGCACATCTCAGGCTCACGAGCCAGGATCACAGCAGATCGAGAAGAACACAGCACCACCTGAAGGCTCAGCTGTACCGATCTTCCCTCTCCAGCACAGCCACAAAGTACCCAACCAAAATAGAAGCATTTTGCAGGACCAAGCTCAGAGCCCACCTCTAGGATGTGTTTCCTCCTGGCTACATCCTTACTCTTGGCTACACCTTGGACTCTGGGCGTACACGGAAGCTGCACAAGATTACATCTGTCTGCGGTTAGAGACGCTTTGCACTAGAGGGTGTGGACAAAAGAGTAAGGAAAGAAGCTCTAACACAAGCTGCTCTTTGGCTCAGCAATTTGCCTTCTGGCATTTATATAGGCACCACTACTTTTTTTCCAGAAAGAGAAACAGCTTAATTCCTCAAATCCCATCCACCTAATGCCTCCCAGAAACACTACACAACAGAACACACATCACCACAGAAAGTGGACAGTAGTTACTACCATCACAATTTTTCATACGTGCCAAGACTTGCTAACAGAACAAAAGTAATAGAAAACAAAATTTATATGGCAGCTTCATTAAATATTACTCCACCCTGTTTCACTGCTTTAAGACATTAAGTAAGGATTTCTACCCTTTAAAAAATCATGTTTAATCACCTTTGATTAGAAACTCCTTAAATAAGCATTTCAAAACATGTAAGAAGTATATAACACACAAAAATACACCTGACTGGAGCAGCTTCCCAGCTTACAAGTATGTTTACTGTTTCAGCATATCCATTTCCCTATTACTGAAGGAGTCATGCAGAACAGCTACTGAGAACTACTTCCTTGGTCCTTGTAGGATCCCCCACACCCATAAGAGTGACTTGCCCTCATACAAAATGTAGTAATAACCGAGTTTGATGCTTCAGGGGCTGGTGCAGATGGATTTAGGCAATGACACACAAGCAGCTGAGCTGTTGGTACATTTTTCTTCCTGTTGACTTACTAATGCAGAGGTGACAGAGGAAAAGTATCAACAGCACATTCAGCTTACACAGCAAGATTTTATTTCAAGGCCCCTGTGGTTAAAAACCATGCCAGCTCACAACATGTTTCCAAATGCCTAATAAATGCAACCTATTATATAAAAGAGACACCTACTATAATAAAAAGCCCCCTTAACTTTAGGCACTTGGGCATTTTTTTTTTCCTGAAAAAGATTCCTAAAACTACTATTAAACTTACATTAAAGGTACTGCACAAGAGACTGTACTGACAACTCTCTTGTCCTCAATCTACTTGGTTTAAGGAAGAAAAAGAAGTTCCTGAGGTATTCCTAGCAGGAAAGCTTTGCTTATTTCAGCCTTGTCTCATCTACGGGGGAGCTTCTATATAAAAATTGGGATGAAAACAACATTCCCCTGAGGGAACAAAGGCGTGGATAACTTTAGGAACAAGGCTGTTAAACACTAAAAAAAAAAAAAAAGACAAAACTATTTTCTTAAATAACCCCTATTATTGATTTTTCCCCCTCTAACCATTAGTCATCCTGTGTATTAAAACAATCACAGCTGAGCTCTCTTACTGATGGAGTAAAATTCTCTCAAGAGATGGAGTGAGGGCAACTGTTTATCTTGAGGGCACTGGGTCATTTATGGGTTTTCCTTTTTATAACACCTGCAAACATTTAAACACACCCACTTTCACCCACGAGATTCTATAGGTATAATTACCTGCACAAAACATCATCTGATATGCAGCAGTCTTTAACAGCAGCTTGAACAATGACTATTATGACAATTGTATCATGGTATAGGAAATGTAAATATTTATGACAACACACAGAAAGATGTTTCTGCTTTGCCATCAGGTATTAAGACTTGATATCTTTACCTAGGAAATAAAAAGGAAGTTGAAGCCAGTCACCATGGCTGAACTCTAGATTTGCTATCTTCTTTCATTAACAGAATTAACAGTTTCATTCTCTATAAACTATCCAAACTGTCCATGAAGCTCATTACTGGGATTTAGAGTATAATGAATTGCACATAACTTTACATTCTACTACCACTACCTTGTGAAAGCTTCCCCTCAACTTGCATGTATTTTATATCAAGAAATAGATCAAGTAAATATATTATTTTAGCACACATTCCTTAACAAATTGACACTATTTTATTGTTATTTTTGATTTTCTTACAACTGAGATGTTCAGGGCAAGGTAGGTATATATCTTCTATTTTTATGACAAAAAAAGAATATAGAATTTTGCTCTTATATGCACATTTTCCCTGCATGAAACAACAGGGTTCCATTGGGAACTAGGTTCTAAATGTTATTTTCTTGGGGAAAAAAAAAAAATCAGGAAAATTCAGTTAAAATCTCCCATCCTGTTCTGCAAAAACATTACAACAAAAAAAAAAAATCAACATACCTAATCATCAAAACACATAAAATCATATTTTGTACAGATTTTCGTGTTTTCAATATTAGAAAAAGCTTTTGACAGAGTTGACTAAGACCTCATTTAAAAATACATTTAAAAACACAAAAAATCTTATAGGCAGTGCTAGATCATACAATATATCAATTTGAAGGGATCCATAAGGATCATTAACTCCAACTCCCTATGCCTCACAGGACTATGTTGGAATATACATACACTAACTTAACTCCAAACTCAATCTGTTCCTAGTTTTCTTCAGGAGTCATATGTCTGTTTACTTTCTACTTCACTAGGTTTTAAATCAGGAAGTCAGGCCTAAAAGATGGAGAAAGTAGGGCTTTTTTTTTTTTTTTCTTCTCATATGAGAAAACAGCTATTTATCCAGCATTAAAGGACTGGAAACCTCCTTTTCTATGGCATTTAAATCTAGGACAAAAAAATACTATCCTTAAAAAGGCAGGATTAATCCCCACACCTCATTTTGGGTTTGTTTTACAGTTAACTTAGAAATAGCCAAAATAGCCACTGTATCAGAAAAAACACTTTCTTCCATTAAGTCAACCACTGTCTCAAACACCTAATTTTTTCCACTGCTGCTCTCTATTTTCTCTTCCTTCTACCTCTTGTTTTCCAAAAATGACACATAATAATCTTGTCTTTATAGAAGTTTCTAAGTTTCTCTTCAAAGATATATCTATGGCCTCACTTTTAAATACAAGATAATAAAGGACCAGCCAATTATTTTTACTGCAGTAACTGAATTGTTTTTAAACAACTTCAGTATATAAACATCTGATATAACAATTGATTTCTTCTTTCCACCTTCTTGAAAGGAAAAAAAAAATGCCCATTGAATTAATCAGTAAGAATATAAAATGCTGGAGGGCAAGAAGGAAAACCTTCCCAGTTTGCTGTCCCCCTGACACGCACAGTGCCACACACTGGACCAAGGGCTGTTAAGAGCTCCTCAGAAGTGACTAGACAGAAGGTAAGTGTTAACTGTTTCTCCTTCTGTCAGAGAAATCTTCCTGTGTGCATTTCCATGCACAGGAAAAATTTAGGAGAAAGCTGAAAGCCCTGCCCTGTTTCAGTCAAACCCATTCATCAGCACAAAAAGGCACATGAACACCAGGAGCTCATCAAGAACTTAATCAAGAGCCCCATCATTCACAAACACTTTCCACACATACACACCAATAAAACAATCAAATATAAGACTTACATTAACAAGTCTGTAACATTTTTAATTAAATTGATTTGCATAGTATGACTAATTATAAAAATTGCACAAGGCACACCATGGTGAATCAAAAACATATTTGATCATTCTTAGTCAACACTCTTTATTTATATATAACAGAATGACATTGGATCAGGCCCTATAGAACATTTCGTGTAACTTCAACCAATGATCAGTTAAACAATGAAAGGCAGCAAGGAATTGGGAGTTCACAGGACACTAGGAAACAGGAATTTGGTAGAAGACAGAAGTTATGAGTTCTAATTGCCCTACAACTAATAGCCAGAGAAATGTTGTCACTGCTTCTGTCTGTTAAAAAAAAAGCTTATTTTTTTTAAATACCTGGGTTTAATACGTGTCAAGAGAACCAAGCATTTGGTTTATAACACTTAAAATTAAGAGCACTTATGTACATACTAAGTTTTCAGTAGAAATTAATACTTCAAAGACAAGGGTCCAAGCTTTTTCACAGAAACAGGGACATGAAAGAAAAGGAAATATGCCAAGACCAAATTAAAATTTCTTTCCATTGTTGTATTACCGGCATTAGTATCTGAAGGATGGAATCCTGTGAACTGTGTTAATTGCCAGTGCTTTCCTGACATCATAGTTCCCAACATGTTTCCTAGAGGATGACCAAGATGTCTGGACTTTTTGATAAGTGAGAACAGAGTTTCAGATAAAAAGACAAGGAATATTTGGAGACATCAGTACTTTATTTCTCCCCTCACTAGTCTCACAGTGACTCTCCTTCTGGAGTACAAATCATTTCATCACCTCTCTGAAGAATCTCATTGTCAACAAGAGTCAGGGCTTCCAACTCCATTTATCTGAACAGCATAGTTCAGATAAACTAAGCTCCATTTATCTGAACAGCTCGTCCTGCATGTCATCTTAGCAGACAACCTATGGTTGCTTCCCTTGAACTCTGACAGTTCTCCTAGAATACATATTTTCAAGCTTTCTCCCTAAAGCCTACTTGTTTTCATGGAAGCAAATGTGGCATGACGCCAGAACCAACACTAATGGAGAGCTGCAGAATTAAACCTGAACCAGTTTCACAAATACACCATTTCTCATGCATGTGTAAGGTAAAAAAGAATATAATATACACACAGCCTTTTCTGCCATAGCTCCTGGCAGGCCACTGCATTTCTCTAATAGAAGTAACATAGAGGGGATCCCCTCCCTAAAGGAAGGATAGATACACAGAGAGTTACCACAACAGCAGCAGCAGCACACTGTGGCTTGTACTGTGGATGTAGACTTACATGTACTTTTTTCAAGTGGAAAAGAAAGTATGTTGTTGCAAGATGATAGAGTATTTACATAATTGAGGCAATTATTTCTCTGATCATTTAATTACCTTTAACACCACAAATAATTTTCAACTCTAAAGTATTAAATTTGTTTATCTGGGATAATAATAAATCATGCAAATAAATATTAGCCATCTCAGAGTACTGTAAATTTACAACTTTTTGCAGTTTGAAACAGCACATACACATGTACATTTCTTTTCAAAATTAAGCCCAAGGAAAACAGCAATGCATATTACTTTAAGTAAATTAGTAAAACTTCCCTTTCTTCACAGAAGAGCCGCATAAGCCAGCTGTTTGACCATCACTTAACAGTCCTGATTCTTCATAAACTCATTCTTTTTTTTAGTGGCAGTTTTTGGCTTTGAGGCTTTTGTGTGTCTGTGTATAGAACTTTTTGCAGGGGGGATTTTTTGGACAGGGTTGTATTTTTGTTGTTAAGTTTGTGTTTATTGTGGTTTGTTTCACACACACACACCTCTTTTTTTTTTTTTTATTTTTGTTTTGTTAACACGAGTAATGCTGGGTGGAGGGGGGTGGAGAAAGACAGCCTGACTCCCATTACACAATTAGCACATAAAAAGGCTCATTCGAACTTTTCCATCGTTTGTAGTCCTTGCACAGACATTACTTGACCAATAAGAGATACCCAGTACTTGAACAGCTTTCTGAAGTTGAATGATGGCTTCTATGAGGATTTTAACCTAGATTTAATTTAGTTGTATCATTTTCATTCTACAAGGCACTGAGAAATCTGAGTCTCTGTGCATTCAGTACTGCCTCAAAAATCGTTAATGTGGGACCAAAGATATAATCATAGGCTCTGATACAAAAAGCTCACAGTTTGAATAGGTTTTCATCAGAGGGGAGGCGGCAATAAAAGAATTGCAGATCCGTGATTTATATATTAAAAGATATAAAGGATTCGCAATGTGCTAACGTTTAGATAATCACGGATGGAAATTAGAACACGCTCACCACACACAAGCATCAACACTCGCAGGGTTTGTGAGCTCACACCCTCGCGGCAGTCCCCGTTTCCTCACACCTGGCGGTCCCACAATCGCTTTTTACGGTACGGGTGAGCGCAAGGAGCCGTGGCCGGGGCTGAGGTGACCCTCGGGCTAGAGCACCGCGACATCCCCCGGTGCCGGTGGCCGGGCACGGCCATAGTCCATCCCCTCCTCTGGCCACAGTGACCAGCGGCGTCCTGCACCCGGCAGCTCCCCTTGGAAAGGACACGAATCGCCTGAGCCGGCCAGAGAGACAAAACCCGCGTGTCGCAACGCCATCGTGTATATCCTCCCCAGCAAAACACGCTGGAACTGCTGGGAAAGAGCTATGGGATTCACAGCACACCTTTAACTCCCAGCCACTCTATGCTTTCTGCACTTTTGTGTTTTCCCTAATGATTTATCTATTTGTTAGGAAGAAAAATAAACACAGTAAGATGAAATTTGATTTATTCTCAGATGGAGAAAATACCAGGATAAGCAAGCAAAGATATAAAGTCTCATCAGCAGTGAAAGAGTGAACACCTCAAGTTTTCAGCTTTCAGAAGCCACCTGGCACTGACATGATTTAAAGGGCAGATTTGTTTTGCTGCAAAAAGTACAGGGTAATACTAAGCTCACATGGAAGAAAGAACTAACTACAACAGTACACAAAACCATGGCATTAAAGCTTCTTTGAAACATTACATACATATAGCTCTCTCTGGTATCCCAGAGCTTAAGCAAATTGTTACCTGTGCACAGAGCTGGCCAAGGCAGCCCAGAGCACGCATGGGGAACTCTCACAGGCAGAGACCTGCCTGTGTTTATGGATGGGCAGCCACAACATGAAGTGCCTCAGAAGCTTCTCCATGTGGTATTCCCCACAAGAGGGCCCCTCTCATCTCAGGAATCACTGAAGAGCTTGTTAGCACTATTAGATGCTCGAGTAACTATGACTGAAAAATTCTAACTGGTGTTAGTGTATCCCCTGAGCACTGTACTCACTTTGCCGTCTATAATAAATTTATGAATTAAAAAAAACCCTTCACCCTGATAATTAAGCCATTAACCCCAAAAAAGCTAGTTAAGTGCAGCAGACCATCTGCCAATAAAAGAAGCCACTTGTAACATACCCCTGCATAACCTTTGTGGTGATATTGAAGCTTTCCCCAGGATCAGCCCTGAAAGTCCACGTATGTAGCCACAGGACGCAAGGAAAGAAACAAACCAGCCACGCACCACAACACACACAGAGCTTTGTTTTTTCAACAGAGGCAATAGTTCTACCGGTAGCTAATTTCACCAAACACAGATGGGATGCTGTCCTTCCTGAGGAGCCGGATGCAGACACAGGTGTCCCACTTGCAGAGCAGACTGCAGCCTAAGCCACCTGCATGGCCCTCCCTGGGCACACACATCTGCTTGCTCATGGATGGACCAAAGAGCCACAGAGCAGATCCCTGATGTGCTTTGAGGTTGCTCCTGTTTGTGAATGCCTGCAAAGTAGCCCCTGTGATAACTAAGAGACCTAAAAGGACCTCAGCAGACAAGAAATTTCACAGAAAAGCTTCACAGTTAAGCTTCACAGAAGTTTAACTCTGACATTTCACTCATGAAGAGGTTTCAAATGGACTTTGACAACACAAAGCAATTTAAATTCAAAATACTCAAGAACTTTTATGCAAGCAGATCCTTTGGTCTACAGATGTTCCAATGAGTAAAAGTTCAACACAGCAGCTTGAAATGAAATTATAAGGCAAACTCAGAATAAATCTAGGCACATAAGTCCTTTTAAAACAGAACATATGCAAAATACATGTCACCTGTTGGCTCATTTCTAGTTTTGGTAGGAAATTATAAAAAGACTGATAATTCAGTTAAAAAAAAAATCACATCAGCAATGTAAGGCAGAGAACTGGAAAAGAGTTTGCTAGAAATGGCTTCAAAAAACCAGTCAGTTCTTCCCATGGAAAGTGAAGTCAATGTGGTTGTAAACTCTGAAACACACAGGAACACAGACGCACATGCTTTCTGAAGCTGAACTTTAGAGAGATACCTGGGAGTGACTTGTAAGGATTTCTGAGCTATATTCTATACTTCTAAGTCTAACGAAGACAGCACTTGGATGGGTCTGCCCACAGTCATTGATTGTGACTGCATGTCTGCATTACATAAAGTATGTATTAAAAATATTATACTGAGGAAACACAATCAGCCAACAGCCATATGGCCTATTCATATGCTGTTTTGCTACAAAAACTATGATTTAGAGATAAACTTGGACTTATGTCAGAGAAGGACTAGCAAAGGGTGAGTGGAATGGGACTGAGGAGGAAGGTAAAAAAGGAAAAAAGGGAAAAAGGAGAGGACTAAAAGTTGGACTCAGACTTCACAGTCCAGCAAGCAGCAAAAGCAAACAGCATCCGCGCCTACAACAGTGATACAGCGGTCGATCCGCTTGCGTAAGACAAAATCTCCTCCCTGCACCCTCCTCGCCCTTAGGGCCAAAATAAAAGCGAGTTAAAACGCTCTCGCAGTGTACATCCCTCCTTAGAGGAGACGCAAGGACATTTCCCCGCTTTCCCTGTAGGAAATGAGGGCTTGCAGCAGCCCGTCGCTCGCACGCGTTTGAGGCGCAGCCAAGCCCCGGGGCCCCGCAGCGGGCCTGGCTCGGCAGGCACCGGGGCGCTGCCACCAGGTGCCTTGACCCTGCCAGCCGTCCCTCCGCCCTGGCCGGGGCTCACCCCGTCCCCGTTAGCAGCGTCTTGCGGGTATCCACCCGCCCTCATTGCGGGAGCTCGGCGCTACCTCAAGCCCCGGTCCAAGCCCGCAGCCAGGCGGCCGCCCCCTCCAGACCCCTTCCTCGCCGGACGCCGGGCGGCTCCGCACCCCGTGTTAGCCCCGCCGCCGTGCGGGCGCCCCGCAGCACTC